>JBBPKK010000422.1:0-25603 GCA_038089215.1 Tylopilus vinaceipallidus
GGTCACTTTGACGTTCTTTATTTTACGCAGGTCGTTGATGTGTCTCAACCAGGTTTATGAACACACACATACGTTCGGACAAGCAGAACGAGCTGAAACTGCGCGCGGAGATGACGGAGGCGGACAAGGAAATCGTGCGCAGTGTCCGAGACAAGTCCGTCACCAGAGACGCAGTCCGCTTTCTCAGGCAGAAAATGGCGAGGGAGTCGATCTACGCTAGCGTTCCTCTCTAGTCACGGTTCGCGGTGGCTTCGGCGCATGTATGTACACATACTCAATTTGATGTGTACTTTACCTACCCCTCGATTACTTTGTAGCTTATTTTTTGTATTGCTTGGTGTATTATTAGCCACGCCTTCTCTCATAGTGTAGGTTTTTTCTGCAACCTTGACTACTTTCTGGAAGCTTTGTGACTCGTCGATGTAGTTGTAGTATAGCCATTACTGACTCTTTATACTGGCAACCATGGAGGATGTCTGCATAACAAGGGTACTCTCACAAGAAATCAAAACTTGTGGAAGGTAGGCGAGGCCGCTCACAATAAGCCCGAGACCGACCAGCAGTTTTCGAGTCACCGTTCCGATGTTAGTGGTACGCACGGCCGCGTCGCCGGTATTCCAAACAAGTGAGCATTGCAATGTTGTTCGTAAGAGCCCGGGTCGGAAGTGGTTGATGAGCCCTCGTCATCCTGGAGCGCCACGCAGAGCGGAAGCGCGTGCCAGCGAACATGCAAATAAATCAAGCGGTGGTCGAGTACGGTTTGCCAATTTGCTGGGGGGCCTATCTTGCTCTGAAGCCGCCCATAACTGCTACACGACTCGGTACGAGGGGGCCCGTATGTCCTTTTTACGCTCCAATCACACCGTTTCCAATGTAAAACCACCTGACACTATTGGAAGGAATGCGGAAAGAAAGACTGGTGACGTAATACTCCAGACCCCGTCACAAACCACGGTGCAACGGCAGGTTCAAAACCCAGCTGGCGGCGAGCCATCGTGATGTCGCAAACGTTACTGTAAAGCCCACCTTCACTTCCATGGTCAATCACGCCTGGCGACCTGTCCTTCACGACTACCCAGCACTCCCTGCGTCGGTGCTCACGAGGTTTTGGTCTTGCCATCTGCTGACCGGGATGACAGGGAGGATCGCTGAGTCTTCCACACTCTGGGCAAGCAGCGCGTGCATAAATGCATCTCTCTGGATGGTCCGGCTCGCAGGGTGCTTAACTATATTGTTCTTGACAAAAAGCAGCTATGGCGCTGGTCGACGGGTCGACAGCCTATAGTACCTACAACCACCCAACATCATTACGGTGATTCCTCGTATGTTCAACATGAATACATTGACTGTGGCAGGACCTGCGCTCTGCAACGTAATTCTATGTCGATGGAAACCTGAACGGGAACACGTCTTTGTTGCTTGCTTTGTGTCCGAGGCAAAATTACGCTGTGGCGCACCACGCTTCCCTGTACTTTCCTGCCGTGGAGAGCACAATTGCTGCCTTATCCTTTTCCTCACGTAATGTCGCCTTCGGGACCCCAGGGAAGCGTCGTGAAAGTGCGGTTCCAGCACGCGAGGACATGTCCAACATAAGTACTTCCTCCGAGTCCATAATCACGTGGTTGGCGACGAGCACCTGGACCGGACCGTTTTTACTGCGGCGAGTGTTGCCAAGACGAGCGGACCTATTTCTAACGGGAAAATGATACAATGTGTTTATGCCTCGATGCGCGGAACCAACATATATTATGAAACCGGGGTTCTGTTTCAAGCGTATAAAACAGGACACTCGGATGGTGTACTTCCAGCTTAGGGGAACTGGAATAAGCCGAGGGACTCGGTAATGATCGAAACAGCGGAATGTCAAAGTAAAACTTGATTGATAGTTGTGGGCGATGGCTTCACTTCACGTCATGACGCTGGTAGATCCGTGAATGTTTGGCCCGCCGCAGTACTCTGATGGTGAGCACTAGCGCACGGCACGTAAAGCGTGGGGCTGGTGGGCTCGTACGTGCATGCTGCGGCCTGTGGTCGGTCCGTAGGAAGCGGGGAACCGCTAAGCACGGCACCGCAGCATGAACTTGGCAACTTCGAAAACGCCGTCGAAGTTCTCCGACCTCCGCATAGAAGCAGCCATAGGTGTACCTGAAACACCCGACCGATCAACGCACCCCACAACAGAGTACGGGTTTCGGCTTGTCCGCTTGAATTACTTACGTTCAGTATTGCAGACCAACTTGAACACATCTGTAGAATCGCAGCTAGATGAAAATTCAACTTGAAGGTCTCGTGGACGAACTTCCATGAAGGCCATGGGCGCCGGATCTCATGCTACTGCCAGCAGCTACCATTCAGTTATTAAACGTTCCCTGATTTTCTCGGCTTCTTTAATGTGACATTAATTCAGGGTCCGGATGGGCAGCTCGCGGATAGTATAAATCAGCCAAAAGTCCTATGGGACATCCTTGGCCTGCCTCTCGGCACAACTGCACTTTACCTCAGAACATTCCACGTCACCCTCCCAGCCACCCCGGTAGCTACAGCAGTTCGCAGGGCATGTCCTCGGATATCCAACTCACCCTGGAAGCTTTCAAGCTTAATGACTACATGTCGTGTATGATTACGAGAGATTTGCATTCGTAAATATCTGATCTGATGAAGCAAACTTGAACAGTACCAGTTGCAGTGATCGTTGGATACGATTACAGTGAGTCACCAACAACTCAATTCCTCATGCGTTAACTGTCCCCTAGTCCTCACTTTACCGGTAGAGGTGGGGTTCAGTCCCTTTATTCAGGATATCAGTTCAGGCTGACCATCCTTACAGATAGACTATATTTGGGTTAGCCAGCATGATGATAACAGCGGGTTGTCAAACAACTCTGACGGGATTATGTAGACCCAATCGTGGACTCGGGTGTCGTCACTATACCTCCTTGTATGCACCAACCTGATGAAGATCTGGAATGGATATCCCTTACCGACGGTTGCAGATTCGTTATGCTGGTTGTGTCGGAGTTATGTATGTGGTGCATCATCAACCTCGCAACACCTTTCAGCCGCTGATCAGAATCTGTTTTTTTTTTTTTCAGACTTTCTGCACTTAGTACGTTCCCCGGGATGCAACCCATTGTGGACAAGGCTGATCGACGAACTTGAATACTATACGGACTTAAAGTTACAACTTCGTTCATAAATACTGTTCAAGTTGGTTTCCCATGTCTGGCAGTTTTCCCAACGTTGACGTTTAGTTTGATCGTGGTATTAACAGACGTAGGTGCATCCTACCTCAGAAATCGATGTTTATTGTTGATTCTGATACCAACAGATGTAAGTACGCTGTACCTTCACCCGTTTCAGATTGAATACAAAGGGTCCCAGGCCTCATCTCTCATCTTATCCGAAGCTGGGCACTTCCTTTTTTTCGCCTTGCCACTGATCGTAAGACATTCTTGGAACTTGACGTGCAAGATATAATTTTTGTTTCAGTGGTCATGATACTCCGCATCTACGCAATGTATGACAGGTCGAGGATGATTCTTGCGGCCCTCCTCGTGATTTTCGCAGCAGAGGTTGTATCGGTCATCGCAAGATCCATTTTTTACAGCGATCCCACTCGAGCACCCGGTATGTAGCGTGGCGATGACAACCATGCGATTGAACAGATGACGCCACTTTTCCAGTGTCTGCCTCTCAAGTATTCAACGTTACGGTATGCTACATCGATTTTGACTTCCCACCCATCTTTGCGATCAGCGCGGTTCCGGGTGCCATTCTTGCTGTGATGATGTGTACCCTTGCTGTTGTGCAGTTTGTGAGACAGTCATTTCAGATGTACCAAGCAACGAAACAATGGGAGCTGAATCGCTACATGAACATGCTGGTCCAGGAAGGCATCCTTTATTTCTTCGCGTGCGTCACGGCACTTTTCACCCTTGCGGACGTGGCGATGACCTCTCTTCCCCAGCTCCCTGCTCTATTCCCTCGTCGGGATTTTAGCATTGTGGGACGCAGACATAGCGGAAATACCCTTCTTGATGCTCTTCGGCGTCTCCTACGTGTGGTTGGGCATCGCAGCACCCCGATTCGTCTTGAACATGCGCGCGCTCTACGCCAAGGACCTCCGTGGTCGTTGCGGGGTGGGGATCGACAGCGTGTTCGGGCTTCCGTCGCAGCCGTGGGTGTGGTCCCCTGGGTCCACGAACGACATCGAGATATGCGTCACGCTCGACGGTGTCTGTGGCATAGGGGAGTGTGAGGGTGATGCGCCGGGCGGCACGAACGCGATGCGCGAGCCCAGGAGGGCGCAGCCGTGGACGGGCGATGTGACGATGATCCACTCATCAGCCCTGGGACTCGCCGGTGACGAATCCGTGCCGGCGAGTGCGTCGATCCGGTCGTCTGTCGGACCATGGGATGATTTTCCGCCGTCTCGTTGATATCATCAGACTGTCCCTCTTGTCTGCGTTGTACATTGAGCTCGTAGTCTCGCGTCGCTAGTTGTATACACACCAGTCGCACTTTTGTCTATACCCCTCTCTTTGATGTCCACGCTGGCGCATGGGTGTTTGGAGTTTGACCGGTCATTCCGGGACAAGGCATTCACGTAGCCCCCGCGCAACCGCTACAGCCGACATCTCTCACACCTGAGATTGAAAGCACTTTTCATTATCTCCTTCGCTGGCAGTGTTCGCAAACGGGAAATTCTATATAGCCCCCACCTACAGATTGATCGTCCCTGAAATAGCCCGGGTTCGTGCATACGAATGCGTTACCCTACTGCATGCGCGCTTCTACTCCCAATCTTCTGCCGGTCTCTGGCCCCCGCCCACGCGCTCAGCCCAAGGGACACGATGCACGCAAAAAGTGTCACTTGCAAACTCCCCAGGTAGCACGCCTTTCCATCGAAACATTGGTGTTCCGAGGGGAGTTCTCGTGCGGCCAAGTTGATCAGCGATCCCCAGGCACGTGGCAGTAAGGAGGGTGTATCCTGCGTGGGTGCATGGGCGTCCAAGTAGCGTCCAAACATGAGCGAGAACAGGTTACCCCCGAGGACGGGGGAGAAGGAGATATATCCCCAATTCTCGGTAAAGTGTGCTAGCGTAGAATATGAGCCCTCGATCGTGAGCGAGGTGCGTCGCGTATAACGTACCCATGCCAAACCATTCGATCATGATCGAAGGGTAGCTGCCGAACAAGGATCCGTATGCAATCCCAAGTAAAAGAGTTGCTATCCACAATGTCTCCACAGTGGACACAGTGATGGCGGCCGCTTGAGAGACGATGAAAAGAGAAGAGACGATACAGAGACAGTAGGCGCGAGGAAGGTGAAGACGGGTGTGTGTAAAATCCGAAATCAAGCCTGCGGTAGAATTGGTTAGCGCTAGAGAAGTATAAAAAAAAGATGAAGACTTTACCGATGAGAACACGCCCAGCAAAGTTTCCTAGACTCAAGATAGATACTTGAGCTGCTTGCCACTTGGATGCTTCAATATCATCATAAACCGTGTGCGTTTTCGCATAAAGCGCTTGTGCAATTGAACCGACGTTGTTTATATCTACCGGAGAATGAGAATGAATACTTCCAAGAGAGACAAAGCACTGACACATGAGACCAGTGCCGCTGCCTATAGAAATGAAGGTAAGTATCTTCGGATATACGGGGCATTCCAACTCACAGATTGCCATGATCACAAAAATAAGGTAAAAGTCTGGGGTGAGCCAAAGACGTTTTCCGTGAATATCTGGCAAGACGTCTCTGTCCCCAACGGTTCTTTCGCGGGATGAACCCACTGAATGATCCAATGCGACAGCAGAAGGCGGAACCGGGACCTGGTACGAGCTACGTTCCTGCTCGTGTGATAAGAGCGGTGCTGAATCTCCTTCCGCCTCAACATCCGCCTCCGTATCCAATGGCACTTGCGCTTCCCCAATGAAGACTACAGTACCTCCGCTCTGGAAAGGATTGTACTCCTCGATCGAGTCTCTGGGGTGCGATGGTGACGAAGGCAAAGGTACAGGCTTGACGATGAACAGCCCAATGATCATTGGGATAGCTGTCCCAAGTGCGAGAATGAGTAGAAAAGCAGACGTATCACCAGGGAAGAGCGTGTGCGCAAGTAACGAGAACCAGAAAGCGGAGAGTCCAAAGCCAGACAGAACGAGACCAGTAGTGGTGGCACGCTAAAGGGGCATTAACAGCGTATACTGCATACGTAAAAGAGTACGCACTGCACTAGCTGGGAAACTCTTCGCGGTCGTGTTCATAGCCGCGCCAAGGCCCGCATTACCCCCCAGACCTGTCATGAAGCTACACACCACCAGCAGTACAAGATGAAGCGACGAAACGGTGACATCATCGCCTATGCCATCGTCATACATTTGTTTGATCCCCAAGTATCCGACAAGAAGACAGACGGAAGCGCCCATGAGCGGAATACGTGGACCCCTGCGATCGACAATGCGACCCCAGACAGGTCCAGAGGTGTAAACACCCACTGTGGATACATTAACTGGAGGTCAGAACAGACATACGAACCCATACTATTTCCCGCAAGACCGATGATATTAAGCTGCGTGTGAGAGACGCGGAGTCGAGCACCAAGCTGAGGTGCATAGGCTGGCAAGAGTGTTCATGGTAAAGAAAAGAGGGGCGATGCATGACCACACACCGGAATATATCTATTCAAACGCAATCATGCTCAGTTAACAAGCGTCTGCCATCACGTATGAGGACTGCCCACATAGTTTGTTCCAGAGCTCAAGGCGACGAAGATGGACCCAAGAAGGGTAACGATGCGGGATACGCTGAGGATCTTGCTCGAGTCCATCGTGCGTTGAAATGGACGCCCGAGCTTGAGCCGACGACGAGGACGGTGACGAAGGGAAGCGAGCTATGCTTTTTGTCAGTGCCGTAATGGACTTAGGCATCGGACGGTTGCGTCCGAGTCTTGTCGACCGGTGTCATGTGGGAGATAACAGAGCTTTGAAACTCCGCTCACGACTGGCCCACATATCCTCGTGGCACTCTACGGTGCAGCCTACACCGACACCGGGCCATTCTCATCGGCCACAGGAAGCTATTCCACCAACGCGGACAGTGCAGACTTCTCAGAGTTGGACCTATTGCAGGTGGGTGAGATTCATTGCCCCTGCCTCGACCTTTACCATGCAACCAAGATAAGTGACTAGGATCTCACGACGAGGAAGCTACAGCTGCAACTACGCGGCTGAAATAACCCGTGGAGTGGAACATACGTCGAGCCGTTCCAACTGTACCTCTCCAGACACGTCGCACGGATCCAATATTCAACCCAGCCAGCAAAACAACGCTGACAATCTCTACTGACCAATATCGGTGCTGCAGAGAAACAGCGAGAAGTGGCATCATATGCATGATCGGGTGTGTCAATCGACATTAGGAGGTCCCCCGAGTCCACATGCAACGCAAGAGGATCGGTGCCCACTGCCATTTCAAGCTGTCACGATCCGTGGGTTCGTATTTGGCAGCCTCAGCTCTAGAACACAATGGTTCGAGAATGTGGCAATTCGTGGCCATCGGAACATGTCGACCCCATAACTGGTCATGTTTATACCTATGAGCTGTCGTACCGCCTTGCACTCTGACAATGACAGTCTTTTGGAAATTTTGACTGTGCCCTCCTGTCAAAAAGACCGCGAGCAATGTTTTGTTGCCATCTGAACCGGAAAATTCCAATGCGATAGCTTTGCAATGCCGTAGAACAGTGGTGGTGAATACTCTGCATGTCAACCCCGCTCCATCACGATTGCGAAGGTGACACGCATTGGCGGCCAAACCTCACATCTGGGAGACTTGGGAAGCTGTGAGCTGTGCAAATGGCGTTTTTTCAGATAAGAGCAGCGCTGCCGAAATGCGATACTGACGAAACCTGTGCATTACGGTAATTGGGACAATGTCGGGATTGATTTGCAGTGCCAGTGGAACTCCTGGATATGCTGAGGACCGGGTGACAGAGTGCCTGTGCGCATGGTGTGTTCCCTACCTGATCGCGCTTGATAAGTCAACCGTACAGAGGAGAGTGCACCCACTGACGATAAAATTATCGACAGCCATCCAGTTATAACTGCACGCGGAGGGACACCGTAAAGACACGGGAGCCGGACTCTCACAATTTCTTGATCTCGTTCACTCAGCGGGCGCCGGCATGGTAAGAGAACACTGGCGTCGGAAGATATTGACGTTCGGTTGTCGAGGGGGCGACTCGCGTTACGACAGAACTGTCCACAACAGCGCAGGCGTGTCCCTAGCCTCTGATTCTGAGTCATATATTGATGGATAAGATGGATGCCTTCCTTGTCATCATCGTCATTGAGTGTCTGCTTGCCGGTCTGGCTGCTATGGTTTTGGTCACCGAACGGAAAGCGTGACGGCATTCTATGGTGTCAATGTTCCGGGAGAAGACGAGAAGGGTGCTTCTTTTACCAGCGGGTCAGATACAACCTTCTGTTCAGACTTTGGTAGTGAGATCTGAAGCGTATTACGTGATCATCGGAACCATGATGCCGCCGAGGTTGTTCCGAAGGAGGCGATTCCAATATTTCGCACCTTCCCACTAGCAAGTCCGGCGACAGTGCATGCTGTTGCAAGATCGGTCTTGAACCTGCCACTGTGTGTACATCTATCATATGAGCCAGTCTTTTTTTTTTCCGCGAAAAGTTTATATCAGGCATCTGTCAGACTTCAGCAACAGTATGAGACCCACTCGCTGAACAAGTCTCTGGTTGGGACTGTGTGCGAGCGGGACCCTAAGTAGAGAATACTACCAACCCTGCACGCTCAGATGGAATTCTCCTGTTTCAGCAGTGGCGAGGCGCCCGTCGCTGAACATGGTCTCCAAGGCACCCACATTTACGGATGCCGGAGACTTGTTTTGTACCAACCTCACAAGATCGTGAGTCACTTGCATGCGTATGAGATCGATGTCAGCACTTACGGCTTTCTGCCCTCGACCGATACTTGATGGCAGAAAGCCGCTGTCACTTGCCCGAATTGCGTGTTTGTCGGGGTTCCCCAAAATAAAGAGATAGGTTCCCGATCAGATAAAAGGTTGCCGGAACGGGCTAGCTGCCTCCGCGTTTGCAAATGACTTGGTATACCCGTGGCGGCACAACTTTGATGACTGATTTCCTATCCACAGGATTGACGCGTTCTGCCGTCCCGTTCACACATCCGCCCTGAGATGCGTTTCATGTTGCAGTGCGCCCCCCTTTCCAAAACATGTATAAAAAGACCACCTATCGTCGGCGCCTTCGACAGAGACCGCCTTCTGAGCTCCCCGCCGAACGAATGTCAGCCTTCTTCACCAGACGGACGATCGGCGGTCCCGGTTCGTCATCCCATCACGCGCCTTCTCGACACCCCGACGTTGGACATCCCGTACGCGTCACGTCAGTCGACCCCGCACCGCAACGAGCGGCGGATCTGCAGCACCCCCGCCCGCCTTGTCCACCGCCCATGTCCCCACCGCCCATGTCGATGGGATACGGATACGGCCAAGACCCCGTCGGTAGCCCCGCTCATCCGCCACCCCGATGCCCCTGCGACCGTCCGGGCGCCCGCTGTCCCCGCTGCGGATGCGCCTTCGCCTCCCAAGCCGAGTCTGGCCACCACGCCGTCGTTTGCGGCGCCGCGACGCTGCTGACGGAGATGTTCACGCCGTACGCTGCGCGGCCACAGGACGCGCATGCACCACCTTTTGAGCTGCATCTCCCGCCCCTGCACGGCCCGGGCAGCTGCCACCTTGCCCAGTACCCGCCCGGCAGCCAGCACCGTCGCGCCTGAGCTGACCGCGGTATCCCAGTCGGTGGTGGCACGGGTGGATCTGACGAGAGAGGATGCAGGATCGGATGCGTTGGTGGCGCGCAGCGCCGGTCGTGGTCGTTCCGCCCGTCTGGACCGTCCCGCCGCAGGTCTCTAGACCGTGTCGCGTTCACGTCACTCGCTCCCTCGTTTGTACTCTACCTTGTTTCTGATTAGTTATTTGTGGAGTGCCGCATCTGAGATCCGCGCACGGGTCCGATGGCCATGGGCTAGCTTACCCGGGCCGCTCTTGTTCTGTATCTGCACACATGGTCTAGACTTTGTTGTATTCTTGTTTCCAACCCACCTGCCGACGTTGACTCGATCGAGCACTGTGCACACGCTGTAATACAAGCTTGCTCCCGATATACCTCGGCAAGTTGCTGTGATTACGGATGCGACGGTTATGTCCACTTCGCCCAACAACCTCTCTTGGCAGCCCCCGATCTGCACTGGTATACTAGGACCGGCGTCCGGTGCTCGAACGCCGACCATTTTTTGGGCGGCGAGCATTCAACATATCAACGCATGATGCTCGGCATAGGCTGCCGTTCAGAACAAGGGCCCACGAAAAAAAAATGCACATGCCATGGAAAAAGATGCAGCAAATAATACGTTTTGAACAAGAAACGTAAAAAAAGTCAAAACATTAACGCCAGCAGGACTAGTACCGTCGGCCTCGGCCACCTCCTCCGGGTCCTTGATAGGGTCCGTAATCCGGCGGTGGACGTCCGCCTATAAAAGCCCGAGTCAGTTGTCATGTCACGTCTAAGCGAAAAATGCATTGTAACGCACGTGGTGGGGCTGGAGGCGGCGGCGGGCTAGGTCGCCGCGTAGCGCTCGGTATGACAGCATTTCGGAACAACATCATGAGATCGTCCGTCCTGAATATGGGTCCTGCGAAAAAAAAAGAAACACACACAAAAAAAACACCCGACATGAGTCAATGTGCCACATGCACTAGCCGAATAAGATAGGGGGGGTACTGACCATCAAAGGAAGCTGGATTTGGCAATTGGCCGACAAACCAAGATAGCACAGTAGGTAACGTAGTCGTTTTGTCATCGGGATCCCTGTCTCTCTTCATTGGATGGGCGTCCCTATCTCGATCTTTCTCCCACGGTGCTGGACTACCAAAACGTCGCCTAGGTCCATCCGCGAACCGATCACGGTCTCTCTCGCGCGTGGGGGACATGGGCCTGGCACGTTTGGCAGGTGGCGCAAACTCGGGCTTGACCGACTCTTCCCGACGCTTCAGCTCGGGCGAAGGTTGCCTCTTGGGAGGTGGCTGCGTTAGCTGCATGTGCGCAGCGGACGTAATGGACAGCAAGGAATCTGTACGCCTATCAAGAGACGAAGTGGACGACGAAGCACCGGCCGGCTGGCGAGCGGCCACAGCGAATCCAAGGTCTCTCGCCGCAATCGCATCTGTGCCAAGATAGGTGTGTCGCTGTGCAAAGCGTTTAATCGGCGGATCTGTAATGAGGGTTTGTTATCGCCGTACGTGCCTACAAAGGAAATGGAACACACCTGTTGGGTAAACATCGGCGATACGTTTCTCAAGTTTCTGTGCAGCTTCGAGATCGCCAAATTGATATTCATAACGTGCCCACCTTTCCCAAAGCGGCCTAGCACGCTCAGCGGAAAATGTTGGGATGACTCGTTCAAACAGTGCGCGAGCGTCTGGAACGTAGCCATGGTTACTATTGATCACGAGTCAGGAAAGTGGCACCACGCACTGTTGTCGTCATTGACAGATATCAGGAAGCCAAGATATCTCAACACAAATTCAATTTCGTCACCAAAGCTTTCCAGACCTTTCTCGAAGATGCGCGACGCAACACCCATTCCACCATCTTTGTTACAATGGTATTCCATCAGTGCTGTCGGTGTTTATCAACCTTTCCAAGTCCAAGGCACCCCCGCGTGCGCACATACCTGCGGCTTCGTATACTTCCCAAGGCGTCCAGCGATCCTTGCGTGCTTTGGCGAATACTGCTCGGAACGTCTTGAGGTCATGCGCACGACGAGCATACCGAATATACATGATCCACACAAGTCCATACTCTGTCCGTCGCTCTTGCAGCTCTTTTGATTTGGGTGGTTTTTCCTCGGATACCTGCGTCGCGAACGACGAATTGTTTGATACCATTCCCACCTCCGAAAGCCCTGCCACCGGTGCGGCGGACACATTCGGAGCTTCCACAGGTGCCACACGAGCGGGTCCATCAGACGCAAACGACGAATTGGCTGAATTCACTCGACTCTCAAGGTCTTCAAGTTCGGCACGCAGGGTGTCAAGAAGCTTGTCGAACGTCGCAGTCACTTCACCGTACTCTTTGCGAGTTTCTTGCGCTTCGGCATATGCAAAATGAAGGAGGAAGCTTGTGGGGTTGACTTCCATGCCGGCTTTGAGGATATTCAGTGCTTCCTCCTGCTTACCGATGCTGGCGGTCCACACAAATGCCATGTACCTGTCATCGGTTGCGTGAGGAAGGCGAGAAGGGACACCAGACGATGCATTACCAAATCTCGCTGTAGTACCGCATGCGAATGACGGCTTTACGATAGACGCCTTGGATGCGGGAGATTAGCGTAGCTTTATCTTTCTCCTCGAACTCGAGTGGATTGCCCTCCTCCCATTTTAAGTAGGTCTTCCACGAACCGACAAGAGCTCTTTCGGCGGCGTTGAATGTCGGTGCTGGGGGCAGGTAGATCGGTGGTCGCGATGTTGACGATGCCGGAGGGGGCGGAAATAAGGGGCCGAGGTGTCTCTGCAGTTGACGAAGAACCGTCCGGGCTTGCATATACGACGGTGAGAGATCGGTCATGAACTTTTTGGCCTGGTGAGTGGTCAGTCACGTACGATGGGCCCAAGGAGAGACCGCACCGTGATCTTGTTCAACGCGTTTTCAAATGTCTCGAGCTCAGACCAGAGTTTTTCAACGTTTTCAAGGGGAATCTGCACAGCTCGGTGATAGACCTTACGGAGCGCATCCATCTTCTGTTGTTCTTCCCAAGTGGTCGTCGTCTGGCATCGGGTCAGAGTTGAGTGGAGATGAATGTCGTGAGGCGTACCTCTCCTACTCTGAGGAACTGGATGTAATCGCTCCATATCTCGCCGCTGTCCTTGTCTTGACCGATGCGATTGAGCGCGAACTCGTACGCCCTGCTGACCGCTTCACGACTGGCCGGCGATGTGTTGACTCGTCTGAAAAGCACATTTTCAGTGGTGGCTCGCGGGGACGGGGCGTACGGGGGACTCACCGGACGTAGGTGAGGTAAAACTTCCAAAGATCAACTAGCGGGGAGGTTCTCAGGAAACGCTTGAACAACTCTTCGGCGTACTGGAACAGGCCGGGACTCAAGAAGTGGTTGAGATAGGCGATTTGGGCCGAAGACTTTGAGTCAGACGTCGGTCAAACCACGCAGCTTGAAGACGGGTAGAGGCACCATACCGTGTTGGGATATGTTTCGAGCAGGGCCTCGTAGGTGTGCTTAATCTGTTCGAGGTCACCCGTGTTTTCGGCGACGTCGACAAGCTTGTTCCAGGCGTCGGGGTCGTGCGGATGTTCACGCAGCTTCTCGCGCAAGGCATGCCACTCAGACGGGGGGTCCTGGTGAGAGTCCTGGGAGGGCTCTTGGTCGACGGCGTGGCCGTTTTGGGTGGGATTGGCGATGGCCTTTGGGTTGAGCGCGTGCAGGACCTGCAGCAGCTCCTCGGCCGGCTGTGTCTTGTCTGGGTCGGTGCCGTAGACGTCCTGGGCAGACATTTCTGTGGGCGTGCCGTGGTCGAGCTGAATCTCTGCCTGGTCAGACATGTCGAACCGGCGAAAAAACGCGGACAGGCGAGTGCTCTCTGGCCCATGCCCGGTTTCCCACGCCCCTCCCTCTGCGCCATGCCTCTCCGCGGCAGCGCACACTCGCACAGCGTCCGCGACGACGCGCCCTCCTTCGACACCCTCGCCCGCCTCGACACCTGGTCCGCCCGCCCACACGACAAGCTCGCCGCCGTCGTCCCGTACCAGCACCGCCCCGCCCAGCCAGACGGCAGGCCACGCCTACTGGTGCGGCACACATCCGGCCCTGCGCTCGCCTGCTGATCCATCGGCCAGATCTGCCACGACTACAAGGTGAGCGCGCCTGCCGCAGAGACATCCATCCGCTGACTCGTCGCGCTCAGGGCGGGTACACCGAGTCTCCGTCCGCCCTCTGCTACACCTTCAATTTCTGGCGCCTCTGCGACACCTTTGTCTAGTGCGTGGTCTCCGCCCCGCGCGCGTCCGACGACTGAGTATGCAGTTTCTCCCACAAACGGGTTGCCGTCCCCCCATCCGGCTGGACGAATGCCGCCCACAAGCAGGGCACGAAGATGCTCGGCACGTTGTGAGTGCAGCCCGATCGCCCCCGTGATCCACCTCACCACGCTCCGGTAGGATATTCGAGGGCATGGATGGACAAGCAGACTGCATTCGGATTGTCGTCGGCCCCTCCGGCGAGATCGTGGGCGACGAGATACCCATCTCTAAGCATTACGCAGTCCGTCTTGCCGAGCTGGCTCACCAGCGGGGTTTTGACGGATATCTGCTCAACGTCGAGTCCGATCTGCCGTACAAAACAAATCACGCGCGCGCGCTGGCCACTTGGATATTGCTACTCCGAGCAGAACTCAGGGCCAGAGTCGGTCCTCACGCCGAAGTCGTGTGGTACGTCGTTGCTTGGTCCGTGTCTTGGCCCGAGATTTACGTCCGATTAGGTACGACAGTGCAATGTACAACGGCCACGTATCGTACCAGAACAGGCTGAATGCGTTCAACCTCCCGTTCTTCCTTGCGTCCGACGCGTTATTCACCAACTATTGGGTGAGTACCTACAAAGTGGCACGCTTCACGACAACCTGAGCGAGATTTAGTGGATGCCTGACACCCAAGATGACATGATGCTGTATTTCGCGAAACTCGACTATGACCTTGCCGACGGCTCAACTGATACAACTGAACCCAAGACCTTGCAGAGCATCTACTCGGGCGTTGACGTATGGCCTGGTAGGGGCCAATATGGCGATAGTGGCTTCTGCTGCTACCGTGCTATCTCCTATACCGCCCCCTTGGGTTTCAGCACTGCACTCTTCGCGCCAGCGTGGACGTGGGAGAACGCGACGGAAGAAGCTGAACGGAACTGGAATGTGTGGTGGGGCAACGAGCGGAAGATGTGGCTTGGGCCCCTCAAACCTGGAGAGACGATTCCCGTCCCGCCTTGTCCAGAGGGCCCCTTCCAGCCCATGACGGCGTTCTTCCAGGATCTTCCGCCCCCTGACCCAGCCAACTTTGTATTTTACACTCACTTTTCTCCTGGTGTTGGTTACTCGTGGTTTGTCGAGGGGAAGAAAGTCTTGGATACGACGGACGGGTGGTCGGACATTGATAAGCAGTGCTCGATCGGCAACCTTGTCTGGCCATGGCCAACTCCGTCCTGGCAAGGCCTCCAGCAGGGGGCTCCCCCCACTGCGTCAACGGCGCTCGACATGACGGATGGCTATAATGGCGGGAACACGCTTAAACTGTCCCTCACCTACACGGGAAGCGCTTCTGACGAGGCCGTCAAATCTGTCTGGTTGCCTGTCCAGTCTCTCGTTTTGACCACCCAAACGTTGTTCGATCTTGGGGTCGTCCATAAAGTGGACGGCGACGTCGACCCCGCCATTCGCGTTCATGTCAGACCCCTGTTGGAAGAGGTCAACGACGCGGCCTTCTCCACCCGCAACGCCATCGTCTCTGATCTGCCCCGAGGATGGACCCAGCAGACCATCAACTTCTATTCCGCCTCAACCGAGCTCACCGTGTCGGTCGCGATCGGCTTCCTCATCGACTTCAAACCCGTGGCGCCCGACGCGCCCATGACGTTTTCGCTCAGCCTCGGCCAACTCGCGGTGTTCCCCACCCCGCCACCGCCCAGCGTCTCCATCAGCACGCCCGCCGTCACCAGTGCCTTGTTCGCGCCGACGCCGGACGCCACGAGCGCGCTTGAGGGCGTCCTGACGTGGGAGACGTCCTCCACCCTGAACCCGATCGACGTGGAGATCGACGACGCCGAGTCGACCACCCCGGCGTGGCTCCTCCGGGACACGCCCGCCGAGCGCTTCCCCGCGTTCGCGTACTTCAACGTCTACGCTGCCCTGCCCGACGACGGCGGGGCGGAGGCGGCGTCTGCAGGGGCAGAGCCGGTGTTCATCGGCACGACGGGGCTGGACGGCCGCGCGAACAGGTTCTACGTCGAGCGGGCGTGCTTCCCTGCCGATTGGGACGAGGGGGCGCGATTAAGGTTCCTCGTGCAGGGAGTGACGGACCGTGGCGAGGTCCTGCCTTGGGGGCAGTGCGCGACCGTGGAATACCAGAAGCGCCCGGCGCGACCTTGAGGCGTGACTGTCGACGACAAATGGAGGACTGGGATGGATACCTCAATAACATCTATAAAGGGTTGCTGCGGTCTTTATGAGAACGACGGTCGCGTAGGATACATGAGAATAGCTGTGTATGTATGTACAATGGAAACACAACAGGGCAACTTTGGAACGACGTCGTTGGGCGTTACGATACGGCAGAAAACAAGCCAGCAAAATAGCGTCGACTAAAGCAAGACATACACGTAGACCACCTAAATTTCAAAAGCAACAATACAACTGATCGGGGCACACGTCACGGTCATGCATCCTTGTCTGACTTGCGAATCTCGTCCAGACCCTCGTCGGTCGCCCAAAACGACGCCCAGTCGTCCCTTTCTTGCTCCTCGGCAGACTGTTGCGACTCGAGCGGGCTCGGGAGCGGGGTGGTCGGGCACTGGGCGAGGTACTTCTCCTTGATCTCGCGCTCCGTCCGTTCTGCCTCCTTCATCTCCTTGCTCCCGCGCCAGATCGCCAGCTCGAGCGTCCGCCTCACGACGGCGCGCAGGACAAAGTAGAGATGCGACGCAAGCAGCGCCACCAGAAGCGCGGCGATGAGCAGATCCTTGGTTGCCGCAAACACGTGGTCCTTTGCAAGGTGCTCGTGCTCCGTGGCCAGCCCGTTGAACGGCGTCCGGAACATGTACACCAGCGCCGCGTTCGTCAACGACGAGAGCCAGGCCAAGAACGAGAGCGACTCCAGCCACGGCCCGATGGTGTCGGTGCGCACTGGAATCGGCCGTCGCACGTGCACCGCGATCTTGAACGCGTCCGAGCGGGCCTCGACGTGGTTGTTTAGGAGCGACATGAGCGGGGCCAGGGGCCAGATCGTCGACCACAGCGCAACGTACCCGAACTGGGTCACCATCTCGCTGTAGTCGTCAAACGTGTCGTACTCGGGCAAGGCGACCTCACTCCGCACGGTCTCCAAAAACTCGCGCTCGACGCGCGTCCGCACGTCGTCGTGGACTTGTCCCAAGGGCTGGTCATCAAAGGCGACGCGCTTCTTCTTCCCGATTCCTTTGACACTCCCGTTCCGGAACCCTTTGCCGGCGCGCAACGATTTGATGGCGCGCATCGCATAGGGCAGGCCAACATCTTGGATGTTGTCCATGACTTGGTTGGTCACCGTAAACGCAAATATTTGCTGTTGCAGTCGCGACGGGTTCAACTTGAGGCGTGCAGGACCAGCTTCCGCTTCAAATAGACTTTGTATGGGCATGGGCATGTTCCGCGTGACCGCCTCCGTGATCGTGCCTTTGGGTCCCAGTTTGAAGGCAAACGTCGTGTTCAGGCTGAGGTTTAGCTTGTCGAGGAGGGCAGACGTGCCGATTTGCGGACCAGAGAAGATATAGTACTGGACGAGGGACAGGACGCTCTCCCCGAACGGGACGTAAATGAATGCGGAAAGCGCGAGACCCAGGTAGGCATTGATCGCGGACAAGGTGAAGACCTTGATACTGAAGGAACTTGCGTGACTAGATTGATGTGCGTGGTTCTCCCAGTCCGCATACCGCCTCGCGCTAGATTTGTACACTTCCAGGAGTTGGGGCACTAACGCTTGGAAGAGCAGAGTCGGCGTGAGCGCCTTGAGGATAAAATTCGGTTCAGAATGCAGAGCACGAGGCGATTTTTGAGACAGGCACTTACCACGATTCGATGGCCAGGACCGCTGTACAGCTCAGTCACAAACGCTTCCAACATAAATACGCCTGTCAGAACAACGGCGAGGACGCTGGCGAAGAGCAGGATGACGGGTATGCTTGCCATCTTTCTTCCCTCTTTCCTCCACCAAGGAAAACCGGGGACGAAATCAGCCCTTCGCTTCTCCACTCGGAAAGAGCCACGCGTGCACCAGCGGACGGAAAGGATACGTTCTTGAAGACGCCACCACTCGACAAAGACCACCGACCACACGAACAAAAGCGTCGAGTAGATCACAGAATAGGGAGTGCCAAAGAAATAAAAAATGACACCGAGCGCCGACGGGAAGATGAGTGCGCGCGTGTATGCAGTCAGGAAGAAGAAATAGAGGGCGACCGAGTCACCAAACTAGCGCACCTCCGTCAGCACCACCAAGACATAGGAAAGCAGGACGTGGGACGCACTTGATCTCGCACTTTTTCGAGTTCTACCGAAGCGATCCGATGCCGCGCCCACAGTCGAATCCATTGGTCGTTGAATGCGTGGTCGTGGAGCGCCATGACGGATTGGACGAGGTCCCATTCATTGTGGCCCGGTATGATACCCAGACCACCGTCGTGCAAGGTGGAAGTGATATAATCGTGCACGAGTCGGACACGATCGGCAGACGAAAGTGGAGCCGAGTCGAGGTCTGCCTCCGCAGAGGGCAGTTTTGACATGGGAAGGCCATATAAAAAGTCGGAATATCTAGGGTAAAATGCCCACGCGTGATAGACACGAAGAGGGGACGTGAGTTTGATATCTCCGAGGGGAGGGAACGACCGACCGTTCGCAATGCACCAACCGAACAAGCAGGTCGGGCGGACAGGCGACCAAGACGAGCAGCTGATCTTGATTTTCGCCTCGGCGACCGACTGCCTTGAGACCAGCCCGAGTGAGTCTTTCCACGAGGGCAACATACTGGCGTTCTGTTCTTGCTGCGTTTTTTCGTATCTGCTCCTTGGAGAGCGAGTGGCGTTTTGACGCCGCGCGAAAGACGACGACGACGTCGACGTGTGGAGGCATCTTGTGGGGCTCCCGGTATGGGCTAATTTGAGTGGTGCGTCGACGAGGTTTAAAACGTGTGAGAAAGGTATACGGTTGCCGGGAAGCGATGTCGTTCGTCATGAATGCTTCAATGTTCGCACCGGACTCGCGTACAATTGGAGTTAGTGGCGGTCTTGATTCGGACGCAACGCATCGCCACCCTGACAAGGCTCGAGCGCGGCCACGGGCTGGCCATGCGAGCGTGCCAGGTTGTTGCACGCGCGGATCAGGCCCGCAACGTCAAGCGCTACTACAAAGGACTAGTATCCTCATGGCATAAGAAAGAAACACCATAAAGTTAACGAAAACAACTGACGGCCCTAGGTGCACGCCATGGAATCGCAGAAGCGTGGCACCTTCGTGCCAGACGAATTTTAAGCCTCCATCAAGCCCCAGGTCGGCGTTGAGAGAGCGGCGATCACGACCGCGCATACGGATGGTAGCTGTGCTGACCACGTTGACCAGGACGTTGGGGTCCCACGCCGGGACCGCCGGGCCCACCTGGGCCACCCTGCGCGCCTCGAGGACCGCGAGGAACATTAGGGCCCAGTCCACTCGGGCCCGTTGGCGTGCCTTGCATGCCCCCCTGCCCCGCTCTGCCCATCCCACCACCCATTCCAGGGCCGCCACCACCCATTCCACCACCCATTCCCCGACCCATTCCTCCCATTCCACTACCATACCCGGCGCCTCCGCCCATACCAGTCCCCATGCCACCCATCATGGTGTTCATGCCCATGCCGCCCATCATACCACCACCAGCCATCTGGAACATCCTCGTATACAGCTGTGCCAGTGCCTGTGGATCGAATGGGGTGTTACCCCCTGCATTTCCGGCCATGGGGCCTGCGTTAGCTTGCACGGCAGGAAAGTTGACACCACCACTGGTCGGTCCATTGAACCCACCACCAGCCACCACCCCGCTTGCACCAGGACCAGCGCGGTAGGGCTGCGGTGCGCTGTCCTCCTGGAAGTGGTCTCGTTGGTACCGCGGTTGGGCCAACTTGACATCGATCTAGAGTATCCAAGTCAGCAAACACACCCCATGTTCAACACCGTTAGAACCTACCAATTTACCATCGATCTGTAGGTTTCCAAATCCGAGGAATGGCTGGACGTTGGTATCTTCAAAGGATACGAACCCAAAGCCTTTGCTCCGTCCCGTCTCACGGTCAAGCATAACCGTCGAGTCAATGACTTTGCCAAATTGAGAGAAAAACTCGCGCATCGATTCGGACGTCACGCTGCCCGCAAGACCACCGATGAACAGCTTCGTTGCGCGTTGGTGCTCTTGTCTCGGTATCGCACGTTTGGGATCGATCTTTTGGGAATGACGTAGATTTGAGCAGACGTAATTCACATATTAAATACAACAATGTACGTACAATCTTGCCATCCAGGAAGTGTTCCCGTACCATCACGGCGTTCACGCTCGCCGGATCTTCAAATGTCAGGAAGGCGAAACACCGCGACCGCCCAGCTGCATCGCGCATGATAGTACATGCGTCTACTTTACCGAACTGCGAAAAGTAGTTCCTGAGAGACTCTGGTACAGAAAGGCGCTAATTTTAGTACTACTGCATGGTTATAGCGAGATTAATGACGGCGCAAGTACCATCGGTTGTATCCCAGTTGAGCCCGCCAATGAACATCTTGCTATAGATAGCAAGTGGGTGTTTGACACGTGCAAGACGTCGACAAGAGTAACGCCGTAGACGATGGAGATATGCAAAAAGACAAGTTGCTATTAGTTATCTGTAAAGGACAGGAGACGTTATGACAGAGGAAAAATGGAAGGGACGCCACTGTCTCTGAGGGTTGTTTTTAGCCTAGTTTAGACTAGACTGTACGCTAGAGCTAGCCTAGTCCTAGTCGACAGACTTCCCAGTAGCTAGGCGAGACGACGATGGACCGACTACACTTTTACTTGGCGACAACCCAGCAATACCGACGAGCGCAGCAACGGCGCAGAACTGCTTTCAGGATCAGTACAAGGATTGCAGTCACTCACCCCTCATCTTTCATTTCCGAGGGCCGCACACTGCGCTCGGGCATATGAGAATGATCATACGAGCCAGACTGTGCAACGTCCACCGAATAATCCGACGGTTGCTGATACGTGGGAATTTGTTGTGGCGTATTTTGTATTGAGGACAGTGAAGTCATGTTGTGTTCGTCATAGGATTCAATGTGTTCCAGCTTCGCTGGCTGCGGAGCAGGGGTGGTTGCTTGCGGTTCTTGCTTTACCTCGAAGACTTTCACGGCTGGAGGAGCGGGCGCTTCTGAGGGCAACTCCGTTTTCACTTCTTCCGTTTTAAGTTCGTGTGACTCCACAGCAGACGCAAAGTCTGCCTCGTCGTTTCCGTAGAGATCTTGCACAAAAATATGAAGCGTGTAACGGGGAGGTCCGAAAATGAAAGACATACCGCCATACAGGTCAGCGTCGAGCTCAGACATGGAGGAGTCGCTGGTGGACGTGGTGGTAAAGGTGTGAGAGATGAAAAAGCGCGAACAGTGCATTAGTCATACCGAAACATTCTCACGGTGCTTCCCGCCGTGGCTAGAGCCCGAGGTAAATTTGCTAGCTGATTCGATATTATGAGCTTGGTTTCATCTTGATAGTCAGCGTTGGTGTACTGGGACCTCGTCTGTCCATGCAAGGCAACGTGATCATCGGGATACTAGGCAAGGATGCCGCCTCTCCGAAGAAAACACCCTCACGATTTGTCAGCCCTTCAGGGAGCATTTGCGGAGCACGAGACCGCTCTCCGAAAAATACAGTCACCGGTCAAGGTTTCCCCACTCCTCGTACGCACCCCTGACGACCTCGCAAAATGTGATGGCTTGATCATCCCAGGTGGAGGCAAGTGCCTTGCAGTTTGGCTCACCAATATCATGCTTACGCTCCCCAGAATCCACTACGATCGCCCTTTTAGCCAAGCTCGCGGGGCTTTTGGGGCCGCTTAGAGAGTTCATCAAGACAAAACCGATATGGGGTACATGCGCAGGCGCTATCCTTCTGGCGCAACATGTGGAGAACACGAAGCGGGGTGGACAAGAGTCGCTGAATGGAATGACGCTCACTGTTGCGCGCAACGGTTGGGGTTCACAGGTTCGTCAAGCTTGTGTGCACCCACGTAACTCGACGCTGACTATCTTGATGGAGGTGGATTCTTTCGAGGCTCCGCTGACTGTTGACGGACTGCCAGATTCACAAAGCGCCTTTACTGGAATCTTTATCCGTGCACCCGTGTGTCATTTTCTGTCTATCGGCCATAGCCTTGATCGCACTAAACAATTTTTTAGGTCATCAAAGCATTACATCCGTCGCCCGACCATCCACCAATGCGTATTCTCGCCCGTCTGCCTCTCGGAGTAGTCCCCAAATCAGACGCAACTGCACCCCTAGAAGATGAAAATGATCCACGGGGAATAGTAGCAGTACAACAAGGGAACCATTTACTCACTACTTTTCATCCAGAACTCACCAAGGACGGGAGGTTTCACGAATACTTTGTCCGGGCTTGTGTCATACCTTTACTTTCTCGTTGAATGATTTCGCGTCGTATACGCGCCCATTTACATAAATTGATTTTACTTCCAGATTGATAAGTACGATAAGGCATGAGAAAGTTTGTTGGTAACGGCCGATTCACTTCCGCTGAATTTCACAGGTCACGCAGGTCATATGACCAAATGCCTCGTGCTCGTGTTGCACTCTGATCCCTGCCAGGGACCTGTTTATCCACGCACCCGTTTTTTTACCGGTCCTTCTGTGATCCGCCACGCTGCACATTCCCTCACCCGCGTTTATCCCGCGCTCACACGCCTGGCACCCGGTGCTCCTAGTGACCACGCGCCCTCTTATGGGTATTGTACGTCCATGTGCTAACCCGTAGCCCTATGGGCCCGCACCCCGATCTGCTTGACGTGCTAAAAATACCCTTCTATCGTCGTTGCTTGCCCGAACACGCTCGCGTATGGGTATATATCTGCCTGATTGCGCAAGTCCCTTCCTCTTTCCACCGTATTACGACCCCCGATCCACGGTTTGCGAGCATGGTCGTTCTCGTCACAGCGTTTGTTGCCCTTCTCTCGGTCGCCGCGAGCGCCGCGCGGATGATGCGCAAGGAAGAGATGCGTGCGCATCAGGCCGAGGCTGCAAAGCGATGGCAGCGCGCTCCTGGGCCTGCCGCGCTGCACCCGACCCACGCCAAACGCGATGGGGTGCAAAACATCACGTTCACGAACCCTAAGGCATCCGGTGCGTCGCGGGCCACGCGTGGCGATTGCTGGGCGTGACTGACGGGTTACACATAGAATTTTGGGTTAACGGAAGTGCCCTGCCATTGGTCGATTTCGACGTGGGACCCAGTTGGGCGGGTCTACTGCCGATCAGCAACAGCCCGAACGAGACGCGTCAGGTAGGGTCGTTGATCCGTGATCATGCACCGTGCAGTCTGTTTGACAGCAAGTCAATCCCTGGCGGAGTAGCTCTTCTTTTGGTTCTTCCCTCCAGGCCCCGAAGGGAGTCTTGACGATCTTATCTTCTGGTATGGCGGCGGTCCCACTGGACGGGTATGACCTACAAATTAATTGGTTTAGGACGAACGGTGGTCCCGGATGCTCTTCGCTCGAGGGTCTCTTGCAGGAGAATGGAGTGAGGGCTTTCCATTCTGCACCCATGACAGATTCTCACGTCATCGCTTAGCCCCTGTCGTGGTCCTGGGGTCAAGCCAAGGCCACGGTGAACGAGTACAGCTGGACCAATCTCTCGTCCGTGCTTTGGGTCGAGCAGCCCGTCGGCACTGGTTTTTCGCAAGGGACGCCCAATATCGAGAACGAGGACCAGCTCGCTGAGCAGCTCGTCGGATTTTTCCAGCAGTTCCTCGAAGTGTTTTCTGAGCTCAAGGGCAAGAATCTCTGGTTGACGGGCGAAAGCGTGAGTGCAATTGTCATTTTCTGTCGGATGAGATGCCGAGGGTCGGCTTTTTGCCTAGTATGCCGGCACCTATGTCCCTTGTAAGTGGAATGGAGACGTGCGACATGAAATTAGGATTCACTTTGGTAGACATTGCAAACTATATCTACGAGAACCCGACCCTGTTGGACCTCTCGCTTCAAGGCATTTGGATCAGTGACCGTGCGTGTTCAGGGGTCTGTGTACGTGCACGCTGAACGACGCCGTCCAGCATCGCTTTCGTGGGACGTCGTGCAAGAGGAAATCCCTGCAGTGGACTTTGTGCACAAGTACACGGGCCTGTTTTCGTTCAAGTAAGCATATCTTGATTCTTATCCTCGTCCTCACGCTCGAACTTATCTTGACAAGCCAAACCTTCCTTGAATACCTTGATCAGACGGCTGCGGCGTGCAACTACACAGACTACGTTTCCACCTACGTCACGTATCCGCCTAAAGGGCTACTGCCGCTTCCGGGGGGCAATGTCGAATTTGCAGACGGTTGCGATGTCTGGACCGACATCTTCAATGCGGCACTGATCATCAATCCCGCGTTCGACATCTATCGCATCTGGGATACGGCAAGTGCCCGCGCCTCGCTAGCGGAGAAAGAAAGAAAGAGTTGACTACTCTCATACAGTACCCCATCCTGTGGGACGTCCTTGGCTTCCCGTACGGCCTTCTCGTGCCGCCGTCAGAACTGAGATGAATTAACCTGCCTCATAGGGGTTCCTTCCCACAGCAACAGTCGCCCATCTACTTTAACCGGCGTGAAGTCAAGGAAGCAATCCATGCGCCGGTCGATACCGAGTGGACCGAATGCTCGAACATCAACGTGTTCCCAAACGGGGACCAGAGTCTGCCGCCCGCGTTTACGGTCCTCCCGAGCGTAATCGAGAAGAACGTGCGGACGGTGATCGTGCACGGCTTGGCTGATTTCATCTTGATCGCCGAAGGGTGCGTGGCCTGTCAGTCGTCGCGTTGGGCATGGGTGATGGACGCTTCTCCAGGACGCGCATTGTGATTCAAAAGTACGTTTTGCCGGCGTTAAAAAAGGGTCGTGGAACTCGCTAACATCCGTCCCTGTTCTGCGCTGCGCTTATAACAGCATGACGTGTACGTGGGGCCATCTGCGTTGCGCCTATTGTTTTTTTTTGCTGATGCTCCCTCCCCCCCCTCTTTTTAATTTTTTTTTATAGGGAACGGGCTACAAGGCTTCCAGACCCCGATCGCCAACGACAGCTTCATCGTCGACGGCGTTGGCGCGTATGGCACCGTACACTCGGAGCGCGGGCTGACGTACTTTGAAGTGGATTTGAGCGGGCACATGATACCGCAGTTTGCGCCCGTGGTAAGTCGCTCGAAGCCACTCACGGCGCGGGGTGCCCTTTTTTTTATTTAGCGCGACTGATGTGTCGGTGTTTAGGCTGCGTTCCAGATCATGCAGTACTTGATGGGTTTCAGGGACACACCTTAGAAGGCAAGGTTGCATGTGTCGCGGGCGATATCACCTCGGGCAAGGTCAAATAAGTACTTACAACATAGTCGATAAATACTGTTGAACAAATTCCGCCTGGGAAATAAGCTACGTTTGAGATAAATAGTCGGCAACATATTGAGAAAATGTACTAGAC
>JBBPKK010000423.1:0-25585 GCA_038089215.1 Tylopilus vinaceipallidus
TGTCCCGTTGCTTAGAATACCTTCTGCGCTTTCTACCTTTGGTACTGAACAATGACGGGTCCATCAAGGGAACATCCAACATATTCGCAGCCAAATACGATGGCGTTTCGATCATGCTGTGTCAGGTAACACTTGCTGCGGTTTCCTATTACCGATTATAAAAGTAAGCGTTCTGTTATTTATTCCCGTCCCGAATTAACCCATGCTCAATAATAGAACATCTGACATCAGAGGTGTCGCCACGAGTGGCGAATAGTGGTTATTCTTTCCCTATGGGAGTAGCATGAATGGAACAGGGCTAATCCGATTTTCTGACGAGTACGTGGCTCTGGGAACGAATCTTGAAGGTCTACTATTGGTATTTGGCCTATTGTGAGACTCAGTGCGCCCGACTTGCATCTTCACGTGTACATGCTCACTCTCGAACAGATCAAGAACACTACCAGCGCAAACCGCATTGTTCCACAAGCTTGTGCGCTGCAAGAAAGGGGTGTAGATCACAAGGTCAAGGCAAACCATACAGGCAAAGAATTGACATATTTGTGAATGCACGGCGGAGGCGGCACGACGTGCTAAACCATCTGACTCGTCACCTCAGCGTTGTCCCTGGGTTCCTAACCCGCTCGTCTTGTGTAGAAACTGACGAGAATAACTGATTTGGACAATGTTACAGTATAACCGCAGCGTGGAGGCTGAGTTTTGGGGTGAGATCAAAGGACCAGTCCTCACTCCTAAACTCAGCTTACACTCTGTTTGTTCCGCACAAGGAGAAGAAAAGGCAATGGCAACGGCAAAACACCCAGTGCCTCTAGTGCGCATGATAGCTTTGCCTCTGGAATACACGTTGCATTCAATAATACAATTGTAATCATGATACTACATAAGCGCACATACCTGGATCGGGTTTCTTTGCAGATATCGGTGACCCTTGTCCCGTCACGAGTACATATTCTTCACTCGTATGGGTATACATGTAGGTGAGGGCGCAAGGAAGCTCGCGTACCCAAGCACACAGTGCGTGCGTGCGCGGAAAAGGGAAGGCGGGGGAAGAGCGACGGCACGCAGGCACGGAGCACTGAACGGGTACACTCGCGCTTTACCCTCTTGCGCACACAGGTGAGCCGCAAGTGTGACCGTGTGTAGGAACCGTGGGCACGGCAAGAGCAAGAGCAAGGACAATGACTGGCGGCGGGCTCAGGGAGCAACTCAGAGCTACATTAGCCATGGGCGCATTGTCCGCCCTCCTCCTCCTCCTCCTCCTCGTCATGGAGGCAGCGTCGGGTTGGCCCTCCTGTCAGTGTTGCCCGTGTTGTTGTCATTGCGCAGTGGGATTGGTGCGCATGAATGAGGCAATGCTTAGGAGCGGGTAAGGGCGGGAGTAGAAGAGTGCCATCAAGACCCCGCAGTAGTCACCCTGGCGCCTTTGCATCGGCTACCGGCCTGAGCACTCGTTACCGTCGTTGTGGGAATGGCCCTGGGCCACGCTGGGCGTTGTCCTGCCACCACCGTCGTCTTGGTGCTAAGCTGGCGTCGGTGGGTCGTCTCGCTATCAAGGGCAACGGGCATGCTATTTCGCCATGGTCGTCGTTCGTGGAAAATATGAGGCCCTCCGCCATTGGAAAATCGCAGGTTCGATGGCTTGAGAAGAACGCGCAGACGACACTGCGCCGCTTGCGACTCTACGCCCACGTGCCTGCATCATGCGCTTCCGCTAATTACCTCAGGTCCAGCATGGAGCACCCCGTTCAAGGTTGCTTATACCTCTGGCGGTTCGTAATCTGTTTTAGTGTCTGATCATCTTTTTTTTAGAAGGGCGCTCTTCTCAAAGCACCAATCCCTACCTTGAGGCCATGAAGGCTGCTCAGAGCGCCATCAGTTCGAACGAAAAGATCTTCCCCGTTTTCGCCAGGAAGTTCGCGTCCAAGGATACCAGAGACTACGTGAACACTGCTCAAAAGCTTGCTCAATGGTTGCATTCGGAGAAGGCGTACTACCCAGCAGCCCGTCCGAAGGTGAGTGGCCTCGTCAACTGCCTGCCCCGCGCCAATCGTCTTCTTCGCCAGATTATCGAGCTTCTCGAGGTGGCATAAATACTTTGCGCCTCGGCATTCATCGTTGACTGAAACTGTTCCCAGATTGCACTGTCATCTTTCATGGCTACATACATGCAGCACTCCGCGGTTGGAGAACTCGTAGAACACCTTCGGCGGCTCGTTCAAGTTGTGATTCCGTTTAAGCACTTGTTTCCTGAGATTGAGCTCCAGAGTTTGTCCTTTCTAGTTTAGTCCCCCCCTCGTTTGATCACACTTCCGTAGCGAGATTGCAACGCGTAATCCTTGACGCGGAACGGGCCTTTGCGGGCGTTTCCACAACTGTTGCCCACGGTAACTCGCTGCCTCAACCATCTGTTGATGCCAAGTAGGTCCTCCTTTGGCGACTCTCAATTTACCAGATTCACACAATGGCACCTTCCCGGAATTGCGTCCTAACCAACAGCTCATCGCCTTCGTTCACCTCCCCAATCTCCACACAGCCCACAACAGCTACTGTCCCCGGGCCTCACAATTCAACCCAACCTTCCTCTTCAGCACCGAGCATTGTAGCTGTTCCCGATGACACTGTTCACATGGATGCACCTCCAGCGTCCAGCGTTTCCGAAGTAGTGTCGTCGAACGAAATCAAGGCAATTCCAGTTCCTCCTTCCCTAGTTACGATTAACCAGCCGGATTCCAACGGAAGTGTCTCCTCAGCAATGCCGTCTAAGCCTCAGCCCAAACGTACACGGCGAGCGGAGCTCTCAGAAGAACTTGTGGCCCGTGATCTCGATTGGTTCAAATCCAATCAGCGTCTGGTTGCAGCGGACGAGAACCCTGGCACATCGTCATCCAAGGCTGGCGAGCCGAGTTTTACGCCGGCGTCCGACCCATCTCATGTCTCCTCACGGTCGCCGTCGCCCAAGAAGAAGACAGCCCGCATGGTGCCGGCTCGCCGCTTGCCCCGCCGCACTCCCGTAGATGCCGCTCAGGAAGCAGAGCTCGATGAATCTCCTTTGACGTTGCTATCTTCTTCCGATCCTTCAGCGGAGGGGACCCGAATCCCTGGAAACATTCCTGGTCGGATAGCCATTTACGGGCAACAAGCATCCTTAGAAAAGACGGAGTCTGACGCCCTTTCCTCCACGATTTTTGAAGCTCCCGCTGTGCAGGAAGATTCGCGGCACGAGGAGTTACCGCTCCCGAAGTGGCGACCAGTTCCTACGTTATCCAACGAACCGACCATTCGTTCCGAAACGCCGAGGACGGATCACCAGCCCCCCTTGGTGGAATTTTCACCTCTTAATGGCGCGGCCCACATATCCACTTCTCGTCAGGGAGCTACAAAGGAGGAGATGCAAACTCCCGCTTCACATTTGCGTTCTGGGCTTTTCCTGTCAAACGAACCAGAATCCAACCCGCAACAATCCCCTTGGGAATTAAAACTTCAGAATTTGATTCTCCCACCTCTCGTGAATGCGTTGGAGTCCCCCCTGGACTTGAATTTTCGAATGTCGCCCACACCTCCCCGACAGCCAGAACGATTGGGTATGGACCCACAACGGTTCGATGGCGAGATGACCATCGTTCACGTCACGCAAGGAAAGCCTTTCACGCATACCCATGCAATTGATATCGACTTGAATGAGAGCGTGTTTGCAAAGATATTGATGTGGACCAACAGGAAATACTGTCCATCGTACGTGACACCTTGTTCGAGCGCTGTGCGAACTCAACATTATGTCGTCACATACTGTAGGGAGGCACCTCACGGAGTCTGCGTCTCGCTGGGGTGCTATTGCCTCCCAAGATTCTTTGACACGGTCAATTCGGAGAGTGACGAGCACGACAGCGAAAAGCTGACGTTACGATCATCGTGCTCTTGGCCGTCAGAACCGCTGTCCCTGTGCGTCGCTGACAGGGAAGGAGAGAGCATCATCACGCTTAACCCCCCGCTCTTCGTACGTGTTCTCGATCCGTTCGCAGTGCGTTCCCATGAACATTGTTCATTTACTATAGCTAACCCCCGACCAATGCGTCGACGTATCCTCGCTGATGAAGCGGGGCGAAAACACGTTGGAGATCCGACAGTGGGGGGACATGTCCGAGTATCTGCTCGTTTTCCACGCACATCACCCGACGCGGGCTCAGCTGGCTGAGCTTGATGTGGTGAGCGCTGCGAATGAGCGGTGGCGACGATTTCTGGGTGCGATTGCTGCACCGGTTGTAGTAGGAACGTGATTCCTCAAGGTTCTTTGAGCACTGTCAGTATTTGGTCCGCTGGTTGAGAACTTGTCAAGCAAGAGGCGGACATCCCTTGTCCGGGACGGATGGGACACGACCACGGCTAACCCTTCAGTCTACCGTACACTGGGGCCCATCTCATGCGGTCTTGGGACTTCGAGAACTTGCATACGTTGTTCTCGACGTACTTTGCGGTTCTTTGTTATCGTTGCCGTCTATTAGCGTAATCTTGTTGAGTGTGGCCGGTCTAGAGTTCGCTCTAGAAAGCTGTCTTTGACCTGTCTGAAAGACATTGAATTCAGAATTGTATGTCGCCGCAACTTGGCTGGAATTCGGTAGCGGGAACGAGGCAGTGGGTCAGACAGGTTGACGCCACAAACGCGTCCACGACATCTTTCAACAATGTCCACGAAACAGGCCAGAGATTTCCTTGACAAAGAGCTCTTCGTCAACCGCAGCATCGTGCGTTCTTCTCCAGGATGATGTGGCAATCTTCTCACCCACAACCCATCTCTGCAGGTGACCTTTCGGTCGCTCAGTCGCGAACTCGGAATTCACGTCAACGATGCGAAAAAGTGAGCATCCTCTCGAACGGAATCCGCTGCTCTTTCATTCATTGGGTCTGCCCGGGACAGCGAGTTACAGCTGTACTACGATAGCGTGTGTGACACAGACGTGCCAGCCGTGCCGACGTACCTCGTCTCGGGCGAGGTGCCCGCGCTGACGATCAAGTCGCTGCCTGTCACGCAGCAGTCCGACTTTGCAATGGATGTCGACCTGGAGTTCGAGGAGGGCCGGGAGGCCAAGGATGACGTGGTCTACCAGACCAAGGTGTTACTGGTGGATGCGAGCAAGCTGGACGGTACGCGACGCGTTCGTGCAGATCGATCCACGCTCGCGCTGACGCGCCCTTTTAGCGACCATGTCCCAGTTTTCACGCATACAATCCGTGCACGTGTATAGTCTTTCTCCCTCGCGGCTCGTGGTGCGTCCTTGGCATATCTGGCATGTTTGATCTGTTAATGGGGATCTACAGGATGCAGGACTCGTTTGCACCCCGAGTTCCAAGGTTCGACAGGCGGACGCCAGAGGTGGACCAGCGTCGTTTTCCGTCGTCGGGAAGATCACCGGGGCTCATGTTAAGGTCCGTCTGCATACACTTCCTGCGATACAGCTCCTCATGCTATCGCTGCAGCTCAAATCGGGTGCACTCAACCAGAGGACTGCATCGTCATCCAAAATGACCCTGGATGCGCCTGCCAAGGCAGCACCGAAGGCTGTAGTCCCTACAAAGACAGAACAAAAGACAACATCGAAAGGCAAGATCCCTGCTTCGGAACCAAAAGTGCAAGCGTCGACGACGCCGACGCTGCCACGGGGTGAATCTGCGGACAAACCCAAACCCTCCGGCAAACTCGACTGGAGCAAAGCAAAGACCAAGAATAAAGGGCCCGTCATGGAGAAAACAAAGGAAGAAAAGAAGCTCAAGCTAGGACCCGACCCAGCCGTCGATGCGAAGGACGCCTCGAAAAAGAAGTCTGGACCAGGCCTGTCGAACCTGTGGACTGAATCTAGCGGCCCCTCGAAGGGCAAAACTGAGCGGGTACCCATTGAGCGCTCTCTCCTTGTGTAACACTAGACTGAACCATGTCCAGGGAGGAATCAAGAGAGAATCACATGAAAGCACGGACCTGGAATCTGAGTTTGAGCCGTCCACAACGAAAGCCAAGTCGAAATCCAAGGCCGGCTCCTTGCTACAGAAAGTAGATTCTGATGACGACGACGACGACGACGACGACGGTGCGGTCCGCATGCTCGGCCAGCGGCGTCCGAAAAGGAAGGCCACCATAACCTCGGATTCCGAGATAAGCTTGCGAGCGATGATGGATATCGACGATGGTGCGTTCTCCTACTTGCCGCTTTTCGGGCTATATATTATCCTGTGTAGAGCAAGTCAATCGCGTGTCGAAAGCGAGCAAGGTCCGTCCCCAGCCCGAAGAATCGGAAGAATCGGAGGAAGCAGAGGCAATTGAGACCGAAAAATCGGCAACGTTGCCGCCTGCCACGAGCGATGGCGAGGAGTCAGATGACATCCCGATCGTACCAAAGAAGTCGAGGAAATCGCGCAAGGTCGTCCCCGTGGGCCGCAATGGACTGAAGAAACGGCGTGTTGTTAAGAGTCGGACGACGACGGATGCCAAGGGGTATATGCGTGCGTCACTTTCACGCGTACGAAGTGGATGACGTTTGACGGTGTTGCAGAGACGGAAGACTATTCGTCGTACGAGTCTATCGAGGAAGAGGAGGAGGCTGAGGCAAAGCCAAAAGGCAAGGGGAGAGCGACGAAGAAGGCCCTGGAGCTCGAGGTCGCTGAGCGGGCCAAACCCAAGGCGGTAATCGAGCAGGAGAGTGCGGGGAATCTCAAGGCGAAAGCCGCACCGAAGCCCACCAGAGGAGGGGCTCCCAAGCGCGGGGGACTGCTGAACTTTTTCGGTCCAGAGAGAGGGAAGAAATGAGACACGATGTAACGGTGATCAAGGATTTAGATGAGTCTTCTTTTGCACGACGTTCATTGTGGTTTCTGTAGCAGGTGTTGCAACTGCTTGCTGTCATGGGTTCAATGGTCTAATGGTTATGATTTCTGTCTCACACACAGAAGGTTCCCAGTTCGATCCTGGGTTGAACCACACTTTTTTGCTGTTTCATTGATGAATCGTGTGAAGCAATGAGTTGCCCTTTGCCCAATCAAGTATAGAGATGCCAAAAAACATGAGACCTTACAATCCCTTTTACTTTTCTGCATGGAAGGAACTGAAAGTAATGATCTTTCCTCTGTTCTGGACATTTGTGTAAGTCGGAGCTTATTATTGAAGAGAGTTACAATGTCAAACTTGTACCTATAAGCACACTTATTCGATGTGAGCTGTTCTATCAAATTGCTTCCAAAAAGTGCTGCCTGAGGTGCCAGCACATATAGTTGTCCAAAAGGATGGATTGGTCTAATGATGCACAAATTGTTATTGTTCCGTGAAGTGTACCTTGTACGGACCTGTAACTTTGCACTGATCACACTTGTGGTAATTCGTGCTACATAACATGAGTGCTCAAACTTGAATGGCATTAAATCTCAAACCGCGATAGCTTTGTGGCTTCAGGTGTATACCCCGATATCTTAGTAAATAAGCCATGCCACTTTATAAATGTTGTATGTACAACAGCTGGTTTGAGCCACTTTGTTCAATTCACAATCTTATCATTTCTGGGTCCTAAAAACTAGAGTCTAATTGGCAATTATTAGGTAAACAAAAATTACTCTATCCCGTGACGTGTGGCTGTGAGGCTTTCAGCCTTGGCCAGACGTTTGCGGGACCGTTGCGGTGCATACCGCTCATCATTTTGCCACCGAGTCTGTATCTTTACGGTTGATCTTTTCGTGCATCATGGGTATGTTCGTGCCTATCGGGAACTATAGAACGTCCTCTGATCATCATTCTTCTGCAAGGTATTCCAAAGGTATGTGGTGATCCATGTATGCTAGCGCGGAGCAATAACGTTTACATGCCGCTAGTTCTTTCGCTATATTTCGTGAGTTTTATTAATCTTCGAGACGCAAATCGTGTGGTCTGAAGAAATGTACAGCGAGCGGTACCCACTGACATCTCAACTCATTCAGGAGAACAAGATTCCAGAATTCGGCGAGTGTATGCAACTGCGACGTCCTGTGGCTCTCTAACTTGTTTCTTAGACAACCTATACCTCGATTTTAATGGAATCATACACAACTGTGCGACTTCGTGCACTTCCTGTCAGCAGCCTATCATTAATCGTCCGTTCACAGGCTCGCATCCCAACGATGAGGATGCACATTTTCGAATGTCCGAGGAACAGATCTTCACATCCATATTTTCATATGTGGACCTCTTGTTCGGAAAGATCAAGCCAAAGAAACTTTTTTTCATGGCAGTGGACGGTGTTGCCCCACGAGCCAAGATGAATCAACAACGTAGTCGGCGTTTCCGTACGGCCAAGGAGGCAAAGGAAGTCCGTGAGAAGGCGGAGGCTAAGGGAGAGGAGTTGCCTGCTGAGAAAGCGTTCGACAGTAACTGCATTACACCAGGTGCGTGACCCTCGTCTTTATGTTTGAACTCCTCAAACTGTTTCCCAGGGACTGTCTTCATGACGAAGCTGTCGGAACAGCTGCGGTACTTCATAAATAAGAAAATAACAGAAGATGCAAACTGGAGGGATATCGAAGTCGTGCTTTCAGGTCACGAGGTGCCGGGTGAAGGAGAACACAAGATTATGGAATATATCCGGTTGTCGCGCGCACAGCCGGACTATAACCCAAACGTCCGACACTGTTTATACGGTCTTGATGCTGACCTAATTATGTTGGGTCTGCTCAGTCATGATCCACACTTTTGCCTTCTTCGCGAAGAAGTCAAATTTGGACCCGCTAAGAAAAAGGGGGGCGGGAAGTAAGCCTTCCTTTGACCTCCGTGAACCTTTTTGACGACTTGTCCAGTTCAGAATCGCAAACCTTCTACCTTCTGCATCTTTGCTTGATGCGAGAGTATCTGAACCTGGAGTTCCGCGACATTGAACCCGTTCTACCGTTCGACTATAGTCTAGAGCGTGTTATCGATGACTTCATACTTCTCGCCGTATTTGTCGGCAATGACTTCTTACCCAACCTTCCTGATCTACACATCCACGAGAATGGTCTCGAAAAATTATTCGATGTGTATAAGAAGGTTTTACCTTCACTTGGTGGGCCTATACCATATATACCGCGTCGTCTTCGCTCATGTCACATTTCTCAGATGGCTATATCAACGAGAGCGGTACAATCAACATGAGACGTCTTCAGGTAGTGCTTGACGAGATGAGAGTCTGGGAATGCGAGATTTTCGAGAAAGAGTACGCCGACGCGAACTGGTTCAAGGGTAAACAGAGCAAACACATACATAAGATGGAGATGGCGCGGAAACGTACTAGTCTTGGTCGGTTCCTTTTCACGCTGCCTTCATTTTTGGACGCTAAAACTCGTTTTACACCAGTTTTGACACAGGCACAACGAGATATCTTTGACAAGGTGAAGAAGTTTGTGATAGACAATCGCGGAAAACGATCGAACATCAATACATCACTCACCATGCCGAACACTTTTCCTTCCCGCGATCGCACATTTATTTCGGCGCTCAGCACCGACTTGCATCTATCCGTTACCTGGGACGAATATGACGAAGAGGACCAGAATCTTGTCACGTGGCGCATTCCGGGTTCGACAGAAGGGCCCATACCCGATTCTACACCTGAACCAGCCGAGGGCGAAGACGATGAACAGTGGGAAGACGTTTCGGACGAGGATGAGGAGGAGAATCACGCGGCGGTTGATCGTGTACTGAAGAAGTATGAAAAGGCCTCCGTTCAGGATGATGACGAGGGTGGAGGATTTGACGCACGATATGAGAAATCCCTCAATGATAAAATGGATGAGTGGAAGCGCGGTTATTACAAGGTAACTTGTAAGGGCACGTCCACTGTCGGGATGACTGACACTGTCTTATGTACAGGGGAAGTTAAACATCTCGTATAACGACACTGACCAAATGAGGGCCTTGATATTCAGGTATGCTGAAGGGTTACAGTGGGTAATGCATTATTACTACAGCGGGGTCACCTCCTGGAGCTGGTTCTACAACTATCATTACGCGCCTCGTATTTCTGGTGTGCCTTCCGTTGATTCGCACTCAATACGATGACTCACTGTTTTCGACAGACCTCGTTGGCTTGGAGGAAATGACGTTCGAGTTCGGCCTTGGGAAACCCTTTCGCCCATTTGAGCAACTAATGGCTGTCTTGCCATCAGCAAGTAAAGATCTCATCCCTCCCGCATATCAGGTATCTGCGACGCTGTATCCTTTCAGGATCATTCTCACGATGGTATTCCAGGATTTAATGTACGACCCTAACTCTCTAATCCTTGACTTTTATCCCCTGGAGTTTGAACAAGACCTTAATGGAAAGAAGCAAGAGTGGGAAGCTGTTGTAAAAATCCCCTTTATCGACGAGGCTAGGCTGCTCAAAGCCATGTCATGTGCGTTTTCTTCACTTTCGGTCTGCGGTCACTTATCTTTGTCCACTCTTTTCCAGCGCGTGAACATCGTCTAACCGCCGGGGAGAAACAACGCAACACCCCTGGAACCAGTACTAAATTCTTGTTTAGCACTGGAGAACCGACTGTATACCCGTCTTCTCTGCCAAATTTCTTCCCGCCCATATACCGCTGTGCGTGTATAATGGAGCCTTTCGACCTCCCGACCCTTGATGGCCTTCATCTCGTTCCTGGTTTATGTGATGGTGTATTCCTCGGTGCCGAGGCACTCGCTGGATTTCCATCGCTCGACACGTTACCATATTCGGCCTCACTAGGATTCCATGGCGTGAATGTTCATGGATCGGAGAGCCGTAACAAGTCGATGATAGTGCATATTCAGAACCCACATGAGAACCGCAAGTCAGAGGAAATTGCCAAGGAGATGGTAGGCAAGCGTACGTTCATCGGCTGGCCTTTCCTACGAGAAGGACGTGTTGTCGCTGTTTCGGATTCGTTGTTCAAGTACGAGGAAGTAGTCATCATTCCAGGGAACCCCGCAAAGATTGTTGCGAACCCGCACGCGCCGCAAGGTCTCAGTCATTGGAAGATGAAAGCGGAACGGATCGAGGAGATGTACTCGAAGAAGTCTGGAGTCATCACTGGTGATGTGGAGGTGCTCGTTCACGTACAACCCTTGAAAGGTGGGCACTTACTAGGTGGTTTAGCTTACAATGCTCATCGGTACAACAGGGATGAAACGTCTGGAGACCGGTGCCTTTGTCAAGGACTATGAAGGTCCGGACAAGGAGATTGAGCAGGCCGTCCAGATGGTGATCTCGCAAGTTGCCTCCGAAGATCCACGCTTCATCGAAAAAGAGCCGCCGCCATTGTCTGAAGAGTTCCCAGATGGCTGCAAAATTTTCTTCCTCGGGGAGCACGCGTATGGTGTGGCAGCTCAGGTGGCAAGCACCACCAACGACAGTCTGTCTGTCGTTCTTGCTGTACGTAATGACACATGGTCATTTAGCCTTTGACCTGACGTGGGTTACGAACAGTTTTTTCCGTCAGACAAGACAGAGAACGACAGGTTCAAAGCGATTGTACAGAATCGTGTTTCTCAGCAATACTACCCCTCCTTCAAAATCGCTAACACGCTTCGCATTTCTGGCCGTGCACTTTCGAAGATCACGTCCAGTTTCATGGTGCTGACCTCCGACTCTTCGAAGAATAACTTGGGCCTCAGTCTCAAATTCGAGGCAAAGAGCTTGAAGGTAATAGACTATTCTCGGAAGGAGGGGCGCCATTGGGAGTTCAGTGAAAGAACAATCGATTTGATACGGGAGTACAAGGTAACATCTTACGATATGCTTCGATGCGATTTATTTATACCCCACGTGATTAGGAGAAGTTCCCTGAAGTGTTCCGGGTGCTTGACCAGAACGGAGACGGTAATCCCTTCTTTAGTTCTGCTCTCGCATACTTAGAAGCCCCCTTTAGACATGACCCGCGCATCCGACATTTTCTCCGAAAACCCTGACGCCGGTGTTAAAGAGGTCAAATCCTGGTTGAAATCTAAAGGCGTTCGCGAGTTCGAGCCTGTCTCTCTGTTCTCTGATCAGCTCACGAAAGAAAGCGTGAGAGAAATTGAATCCTATGCGGACACCATCAACAAGAACAGGTCGACGACAGCAATTAAAAAAGCGATGGTTAAGAATATCCCTCGACATGCTGTCCTCAAACCCGCGCATGCAATTTATAGGCTACAGAATCAGCACTTTGCACTCGGTGATCGGGTGACAATGGTGCAGGATTCCGGAGGCGTACCATTGTCCGTGAAGGGTGTCGTCATCGGACTCAACTCGAAATCGATGGATGTCGTTTGGGATGTTCCCTTCATGGCAGGCGTCAGCCTAGGTGATAGGTATTCGAGCGGTGATTACCAAGTCTTGTCCGCAATTGAATATTCCTCTAGGTGTTCTCAGTACCGTGGATCGACAGTGCAGTTTAGCGCGTGCTTGAATTTGAGTAACCCACAGTTCATAGCACCAACGCACCCCAAGTCGGCACCACCACCGCGCCCGAACGTGCCCTTCAAGCCCCGTTCTGGGCCATACCCTGCTATACGTCCACCCATTGGCCAACCAGCTGCAGCCGGATTCCGGCCAGCTTCTCAAAGGCATGTACAAATTGATTTTATCGCGTACAGCATGCTTATATGCGGACCCAGGCAACCGCATGTCGCTATCATGTCGAACCCCAACCGTGGACGCGGTACCAGTTTCCCGAATGCACCTCCACCAAAGGGATCGTACGCGAGCGCATCCGCACCGACCGCGCCGTTATCAGTAACAACGTCTAATCACACACCCAGTGGATATAGCAGTCGGGGGGATCCCACCCATGGACGCGACAGAGGAGGACTGCCCAATGGGCACAGCGCAACGGGTCTCCAGAGCCAGTCCTCTGCGGAGCATACGCATAGTGACGCGTTAGGCTTGGGTGGGCAAGACCAAGACGGGGAGGTTGCTGATGCTGTACAGCACCTCCAAGAGTTGTCCATGCGGAGTAGTGCCCGAGGAACAGGGTTTGCACGGGGGCGAGGCTTCAACTACGCGCGAGGCCGAGGCTTCCCTCCCGGATTCGATCGTGGAGGACGGGGTCGCGGCGGATTTAGGGGCCGCGGTAGGGGAAGTTCTCACCCTGCTGTGTCACCAGTATAGTCGTCGTAGTACATAGCTGATAGTTTTGGGTATGAAGATTTGAACGTAGTGCGTAGGCTTAACTTCAAAGTTGCTCTGGATCGTGCTGAATGGAGGATAATGGCAAAGCAACGCAAACTATGTGTTTATGCAAAACCAGACCCCCTCCTGGTGTCGACTGAAAGGTGCTGCTACCTTTCAGTGACTCGCACTAGTACTGCATGTACCGATTACATCCTGTCCCACGCAGTCTGCATCCGCACACTGTTCCCCCGCTTCTTGTCCAATACGTTGCTTTATGTCCCATGAGAGCTTGTTCACTGCCCACCTGATGTCAACGGGAAATTTCCGATCTCGCCGCCGCAGCTCGTACAGTGCACTGTGCAGTCGCGACAAGGTCATGGAAGTAGATGATCCAGGTAAAAGTACCGTCCCCGAGTTCATATACGTCGAATACCATCTTGCGGTACAATCCAGCAGCGGCCGCAGCATAGTATCCGGGTTGTCCTCTAGCATACCCGAATCGCCCCACGCGGGGAACAACAACTGCTCAAAGTTTGGACGCAGGAGCGCGTTGCATAGATCTTCGGATGCGCTCAAAGGGCCGTCTTGTCGGAGGAGCCAACCCACGATGACGGCGAACGGAAGCGCCAAACCGTACTTGCAATCCCGGAGCGACATCTGGGCAATGTAGCTGTCCAAGTGGCCGCAAAGCAGCTTTTCCCGGCTCTCGTTTGTAGACAGCACCAATGCAATCTCGAGCTCACGGAGGTCAGGTTCCGCAATCTTGTGTGGTTCGCCGTGGAGCTTCGTCAGAAGGGAATCGAAGGTGTCACGGACGGAAGGGGTAAGCATCTTCAACAGACATGTGTTGAAGTCCTCGTTGTTGTTGCAGAGTAGATCCTTGAGCATAGTCGACGGCTTTTGGTAACCGAAGGCACGGCGAATGAAGCGAGCGAAATTGCAGTGGGTGTCAAGTGTCACCAAGATTCGAGTGTCTTGTAGACCAAGCAAATGTCGACAAGCAGCGACTAGGATGCCCGGACCGATATTATCGTTGGAAGCCACCCTCTCTGGGTCGGTGACATGAAGGATATAGTTGACAAATTTTGGATTAGAAGCAAGCTCTGGGAGCTCGTCCCCATTAGCTAACATGATTTTCAAGGCGTACGTAGTTTGTTTCGAAGTTGCAGGGTGTTTCTTGTTGAGTAGATAGGAGAGCAGACTTTTGGAATCCATGCGTGCAAGGGTCGGCGCTATCAGGGGTTCCCCACAAGCCTTTGGGGGTTCTTCTACCTGAGCTTCGACTGTACTAAATGCGTTGAGAGCGTTTGCCAATGTGATAAGGCAGCTCGCAAGGTGCCAATCGCGCTCTTCCTTCTCATCCGCTTCACCTATTACTTCCTTGAAATTTGCGAGTATCCAATGATTGATAGTCGTGTCTTTGAATGCCTGACTGAGATATGAGACAGAGGCCAGCCTCGAGAGCACAGTCAGCAGGAAAATAAGATGTTCATGAATTCCGCAGTGTTCGGAAAGGTTGATTTGTATCAGCTTCTCAAGGATTCGGTTGACATGATCAATCCTATGCTGATGCTCAAACGTGGTGAGATGAACAAGGTCGGATTGTTACGTACTGCAGTTCGTCCGGGTCTTGTACACGTTTGACTGGTTTACCACGAAAGCGTATCTGTTCGTCCGACTCTCTCATGCTTCGCCATCTCATCCTTCCATTCTGTCCGACAACACTGAATAATTTGACATCAGGCAAGTCGGCCTGGTGGGGGGCAAAGAATTACTCACACATCTATCAGTGGTTCTACGCCACCCATGACGATGTTGAAATATGTCTCAAACGTCCGACAGTACTGCAACTCCTCTACCTTATCCAATTTCAACTGTTCAGGCCACTCCAAATGAAGAAGCGCGCGTTGTGCTTCAGGGAGAAAGCGTGACTGGTCTGAGTGCTCCAACTGGAGTAGAATTTCCAGCGGCTGAAGCAGCCAGGAAAGCAAACGTTGGGAAACTGCTCTAGTTTCGGGAAAGTCAACCATATTGTCTGCGCGACCAAGTTTGAGGTAAAGGAGCTTGGTGATGATGGTAAAGATAAAGAGGAGGTCAGAATCAGAATCCAAGTTCAAGTTCTTCGACTCCATCATGGCGTGCCCCAACATCGACTTCCAGATATCATTGCAGAGCTCACTGGGCACCTTGCATAGCACAATTATGAATGCCTTGCCTAGTCGTAAAGTGCGATCATTGGTGGATCCTCTTTCTGGAATCGAACGAATAAACATATTGTAGAGATGCTCGGCAGTCAGTGAGATATCGTAGCCTTCCAACCACTGGCCCATAACGTCAGGTATCATCTCTACTGTTGCCATGAGAGTGTCAGGGTCAGTTGATGTCTGTAGGAGCCAAGCAATGGAGCGAGCATCTGACATGACTGGATCAGGATAACCCAGGCAAGATCTGTGCATGAAGTTCCGTGCATCACGAGCAGAGTTGCATAGCCAGGTTAGGGCAAAGTAGAGGTTTAGTTTCAGTTCTTTGAACTGGAAAGCTAAGTAGTAGGAGGTTATCTTGGTTTTGACTTGGAGAAGAGCCCTAGGCCATAGGATCCACCCAACGAACAAGAGGAATGGTGCAAAGACTGCTGATATCATCAGGAGCATAGTGAACATGGTGGCCAGTATCAATGAAAAGAAGACTGCTGTGATATGTGCCAGAACTATGATTCCGAGACCAAAAGGGGGTTGCAATTGGACATGCTTCTTAGTTTTCCAAGCCCAGTATGCTGCAACTTCTTCGACAGACTTCATAATCATGCTTACAACTCCAAAAATTATGAGGGAAAGTGGAGTATGAAATGGAGTTGCAGGGGACAACAATGGTGCAAGGGAGATGTAAAGATAGATAAGGGTGCCAACAGTGGCTGCAGCAATGATCAATATGGCTACCAGCGAATTTAGCACCCACAAACTGATGGAAAGAGAGACGGTGAACAATCCAAGAGCCAGCTGTATGAGGGTGGGTAATGCTCCCATGAAGACCTCAAATTGCAACGTCTTGAGACCATCCAGCTTCTGTTGGCGCCTACGGCCGCGGTCCTGCAGGGAGTTGTTCCGAAGTCGAGTGAATTCATATTCGTTAAGCCACTGCTTGCCCAAAAGGGCTCCTAGAGCGGCAAACAGAGTCACCAATAGGGCCGCATATCCCAGTACCTGACTGCACACAATGGCAGAGCGGGAACTGGTCGTGTTGGTGTAGTTGGGACTCGAGACTGCCTGCATGGACACGAGGAATGATGCCGAAACGGCCGAGAACAAACCAGCCTGTAGTACAGTGTAAAATATCCATGTGACGCGATAAGGTAGATTAATAGAACTCACAAAAATCAGAACTCCATCAAAGTTGCCTCCTTTTGTCCGAACGAAATCTTTATCATAGTCATCTGCCTCCCTGGCATATTTCTCCCAGAATCGGGTCACTCTGTAGGCTCGTATATCGGCATCCGGGTCATTTGACATGGATGTCAAGCTGCATGAAAAGTACAGGTAAGTATATGTTTAGATTGGCATTTGGATTAGTAGCAATGGACACCTTTCGTCTGAGCCCAAGCCACTAGCCCTGTGGGTACGCATACTGCTTGACATGAGTCGCTAAGTTCAGCTTTCACTTGCGGAACGGATCTGAGTAGACCTTTATATGTGCCAGCAAAGACGGCGCTTCGCTCTAGAAAATAATGTCTTAAAATCCTATAACGGGCGGGGAGTGCAACTGCGAGTCATTGCATGGGTACCTTGATTGCCGGTCCACCGGTGCTCCTAAGTCCTCTTCATCCTGGTCCACCGATACGGTCGTTTGGCACTGCACCATGCCATGACTACGACATAGAGCATGGAGTCGGAGGTAGGAGGATGGGACGCGACCGTCGTTGCCAATGGTCACCGTAGCTGGTGATACTTAAGCTTGGAGGTGTGACTTGAGCTCAGAGCCCGGGATAGGGCCTAGCTGGTCCAGGGCCAGGGCCAGGGATTGAGTGTGGGCAGAGGTGGCGTCTGGACAGCAGATATACGCCGCACTGTCACGGCACCATCATCCTGAGTAAGGCGAATCAAGGATGAGGTGCAAAAGTCACTAGGGGGGAGAAGTTAGAACCGCAGGGACAGGTGTGTCAGCGCGGGAATGTCGGAAGTTATGTAGGCCCGGCAACCGGAACGTGTACCGAACTATCCTGAGGACGTCACGACATCGAGTCCATGGCTGCTACCCTCCCCATTCCCGTATATACAAATCTCGAGCAAGTATACCAGAACTTGGGTACCTCTTTGAAACATGCGTGAGATTTCAGTCGCTCTCTAGTCAAAGGAAGGGCCTGACTCGGAGCTTGTAGTCAACGTTGGGATAATCTTGCCAGCGAGTTCAAGGCCAGGTTCGGACGAGCTCCTTCTTATATCGCGCGTGCGCCAGGCCGTATCAAGTAAGTAGCTGCGTTATCCAATCTGGCGTTTTTCTGACGTTCACCTACCTAGCCTTATAGGTATGTTTCTCGTTCCAAGGAATAAATCTCTGCGAACAGGCCCGCTCTGTATGTAAGGTGAACACATTGACTATTCATTGTTTGGGGTCTTGCCCACAGCGATCGAGCAAGATATTTTGATCGCATGTGCGCCGAGGACGCCCGGCAACATTCATCCTGGGCATGTCGTTGCCGAAAATTTGCAGCGCAAGTATCCGCGTCGAGTTTTTGCGCCCATTCGTAAATGCTCGGCAGACCCACTGCCCAAGGAGGCGGACGTGTCCGATGACACTGTCCACGTCGAGGCGTGGCATCTAGACATTAACACAGCCCCGCTAGGATGGGAGGGATATGTTAAAGCCGGGTACTACGTGAGTCAGAGCCTCCATTCGTTTCCTACACACTTCTTGCTGAAGAACTAACTCAGGGGGTTTTGAACCACTACTTCAGCCCTGAATTGGACAGTCCTGAGTCCTTACCCGTCCCAGTGAATTTACTCGTGACAGGAACTGTCCCAGCTGGGTCAGGGCTATCATCGAGTGCAGCCATGGTTGTCTCATCCACCCTGGCATTCTTGGCGGTCAACGGGATTCTCGAGGACCCATGCATCGCTCCGACCAAGGGGTCTCTCGTAGAGATGGCTGTCGAGAATGAGAAACGTGTAGGTACGCCGCCTCGTCCCTCATCATCGCTATGTAATACTGTATACACCTGACGTAATCAAGGTGTCAACAGCGGAGGGTCCGTATTATATTCTCTCTTTCCCTTTTCTGTATTAACGTTCTACCTCGATCTTAGAATGGACCAAGCTGCGTCGGTCATCTCTCTCGCGGGCTCCGTGTTATATATTTCATTCTTCCCAAAACTGAGCGCCGAAACGGTTCCTCTTCCTGGCTCTCGACTAAAGCATCCATCTCTTCCATCTGCGACGTTGGTCTGCGCGAACTCGCTCGTCGTATCGGACAAGGCGGTGCACGCGAAGTACCAGTACAACCTGCGCGTGGTAGAATCGCTTGGTGCCGCACGCGTGCTCGCAGTTCGTCTTGGCATTGACGTGGGCCCGAGAGAACGAATCACGCTTAGGGAGGTCATGGCCAGATTCATTGGCGAGCCGGTGGAACAGATGGAAGAGAACTTGGTCAAGGTGAAAGCGGGGCTGGAGAAGATGGTGCAAGCGGTCGAGTGTCTAAGACCTAAAGGCGCGGGAGATGGCAGCCAGCTAGGAGTAACACTAGAGACGATGATCGAGTGGTCAGCCCTGGGTGAAGCGATGTTCAAGGAGACGTACCTTTCCTGGGTTGAAGGTCTGTCCTTTTTGTTGGACCGCAGCACGATGCGTGACTTGACCGCCCCTCAGTCGAGACCACGTACTTTCAGCTGTACAAGCGAGCCAAACACTGCTATTCCGAGGCGTTGCGGGTTCTCCAATTTCGTGACGTCTGTCTGGCTGCGGAAAAATCGCCTGCAGCATATCCAGGCACTTCCGTCTTTGAGGCACTCGGGAAGTTGATGAACGAGTCTCAGGAAAGTTGCGCGAAGCTGTATGAGTGCAGCTGCCCGGAAGTCGATGAGCTTACCCGACTGGCGCTCGATGCTGGGGCATACGGGAGTCGTGTCACGGGTTTGTTCGCGTTCTCGTGTGCATATCGCATCTTTAACGCGATCATGAATTTCAGGTGCAGGATGGGGAGGCTGTACAGTGTCGTTGGTGGACGAGGCACGGGTCGATGCCTTCGTTGCCAAGATCAAGGCAAGCTACAGCCCATATCGAGATCTCAAAGGAGATGCGCTACGAGAGGCGATTTTCGTGACAAAGCCGAGTAGCGGAGTGTGTGGTAGGTCGTTTGATTCCGTTTATTCTTGTTCTCTAATGATCGAACACACACTGTGCTACAGTGTACAAGTTTACAGAGTGAATGGCATCAATAGTCGCGGGCAATGTACTAGTATTTTATTTGTATGCTCTTGGGATGGAACACTTGCTACGCTGGTGTGAGCGGGACATGCAAAGCCCGACGCTTAGTGTCTGCCTCACTCGACCGTATAGTACACTCGATAATCTTGTTTTTCATCCCAAGTTCGCTGACGCCGAAATCGGAGGGGAAAACACGCACTTAACTCTCAGGGACACCTTGCGCACAGTGTGGCTTACAGTGATAAGATAAGATAAGCGCACTCACGTCACGCGTGAACGGAACGAAGCAAGGCCGATGCCACCCCAAGTTGCTTGACATCAGCCATGTCTGACCCGTACACACCCGTCTTACTTTCCCTCCCAGGATCACCAACGCCGACGTTGGCGATTGAGGTGAGGCGACACGGGCCACACCGAGCCTTGTTCTGTTTATTTAACCCCAACATAGGTCCTTTCGCACGGCCTCACCATCCACAGGGTTATCGTTCAGGTCAACGGAAAGGTACGTTACAGTCTATGGCACCAGTTAAAGAACCACAGTAAATTACCTCTCCAGACCCACGACATTGTGATCGGTCCGGAAGACCCCAGGGATCACGGTACCGTCAAGTACACGAACACCATCATCGGTCGATACGCTAATCGCGTGCCTGTTGGGACGCACGTCGTCGAAAAGAATGGCATCACAACCTCCTTTACAACGTTGCCAAACGGTACGTTTGTGTGCCGCGAACCTCGCGAAAAGCCATGATATCCTGTTTCCGTGGCCCTCGTACAGAAAGTTCAAACGTATCCCTTCACGGCGGCCCGGAGGGGTTCGACTTTCGCCCTTGGCAGAGGCTCGCGCGGTTGGACGACGCCACACTCTTTACAAAGGCGGAATTGCGCTCGATTGCAGCGAGGACGGGCGCGACCGCGGCTATCTTCTCGTTGACGTCGCTTGACGGTGACCAGGGGTATAGCGGCACCCTGCATCTCGAGACGCTGCTCGTGCTTCTACCTCCAGAAAAGAGGGAGCCTTCAGCTATGTCTCACCACGAACTTGGGAGCATCGTTATCGTCTATCGTGCCAAGCTCGTCGACCTGACTGAGCGTCAAAACATAGTTACCCCCATCAACCTGACACAGGTATGTGGGTGGAAGGGTCGGGTTAGCGCACATGTTCACAGTCGTTCAGCACTGGGGTTTCAATCTGGATGCCAGCCTGCAAAAGGGCGAAGAAACACTTACGGTTATGAACCACGATTTGACTATCAAGGTAACATTAGTTCGATGTGTATCTTGTCCCTTCAGAATCAAGCGATTGTCTCTACCTTATTCAGGCAAGTCACATCGCTGAACTCCAGCCCAACTTCTTGCCCAGTGGACGATACATCCCTGTGGCTGATGCCGACAACAGCAGCGGCGCGCACATACACCAAAATAAGCGTATCGGTGATCTTTTTCCTGGGATCGGCTATGGTATGTTGATGCTTCTGCCTTCATATCCAAGAAAGACATATGAGCATTTAAACGTTCTCGCAAGATGATTACTATTTATTGAGCTCTCGATCCGACCTCAAACTTGACTCCCCTCACCGAATCCCCAGCATCGAGTTCTCAGACACGCTCAATCTCGTCGAGGACATATTAACCATCCGAAACGGACCTGTGCTGAGATTGTCCTCCGACAGGTCCGGTCTGGCCGTTGAGTTCGATTCCAACCGTGAGTGTTCGCCGTCATCATCTTTGTGCTTCCAAACGAGTTCCGTTTGCTTTTTTTTTCCCCCTCTAGAGGCCGGATTGATGTTCTATACAAACAATCACGCGGATCCAAAGGGATACAGAAAGAACATTCACGGTGGCACAGGACGCCAGGGCGACGGCTACGTTCCTCAATGTAAGGCGACACATCTACGTTTTACTTGCATCGAATGGCTCATTCCGCCCCTTTACAGCCGCTGCCTTCATCGAATTCCACGAGGTAAGATGAACGCTTCCTGTACCGCGCGCTCTTGTTCCGTTAACAGAACCGCTCGCCCCAGCCATTGTCTGCATTCATGTACCCCACCAGCACGAGTACCGACACGTTGCTGACATCGGAGGAGATCTATAACAACTATGTCCGAGCAGACATCGTTGCTCGACCGGGCGAGACCAGTGGATAAGTGCTCGCTACGTGCGATTTGTGTTGTATTTATAATCTATAAAAACATGTACGAGGGTTCATGACGTCCAAGTTCTCACTGCGCGGCCTTCGAGCTGCACATGGAATCCGTTGGGCACAGGCATGTAGCAACGGCAACACTATATACGAGAGATTGACATCAATCCTGATTCTACCAAGTCAGAGTTGGATACAAATCAGGAGTTGCCGCCAACGATTGGCACGGGGCCTCTGCCAGTGCCCATGCCGACGGGCGACATGTCTGGATGTGCGCGCTCAGCACCACCGAGACCGTGTTCCACTGGGACAGTGTCTTCAACGGGGTCGCCGACAGCGTCATGCATCTCCATCTCAGCGTCCTGCGACCCTCCGACGCCGCCGTCTACGCGTACGATAGGGTACGGGTACTTTTTCTGAGTCCTCGCCGCCACGATCGTGGAAGTCGAGGAGAGGGATCCAACACATTTCGTCGTGCGCGATGACACGGTGACGCGGTACCAAGACAAGGACGTCACGGTTGCGGCAGTCGCTCGTCCTCGGGCGCAGAGCGCTTCCCCCAAGGTCTGCTTGACGGCCCACGCCCGCTCCTGGCGCGCGTGTACGTCCTCCACTGGACTGGCGCGCCACTGCACGCGCTCACCGTCGCACACTGCATCACCGGCGGGCGCTCGACGAGCACGCTTTTGTGCACGCTCTTCCAGACCATGGCGCACACACAACCCCACCCTGGCACCGATCGCGGCACGCCTGGCTATGTGCCTTCCAGTAGAGAGCCGGACACACAATCGAGACGCACCCCTGGCACGGCGGCGGCGGCACGGGGCAATCGGGTGCGCACTGCACGCCGTCCGGCTGCGACGCCTCCAGGTGAGCGATGCCGCGGACACGGCCGTACACCAACGACGACCGACGGTGGTACCGGGCGGGCATACGTTCCCAGGGCGGTTGACGACAACGACACCCCATACGCCCGCGCGGTCGCGTTTCCAGCACGTCCGGCCCCCCATCTCGTGTCGCGGCACGGCCCTCGCCAACTTCCACCGGTGTGGGATCGCGCTGACGGGCGCGTGCTTCAGGTGGCGTTGTCGCGGGGGCTGTGTCGGCGGTATCTTAAAAGAGAGGTTTCGGAGGACGAATGGGCGTATCGGACGCGAGAGCCCATGTTCTTCGACGGGCCGATGAATCTACGGCCGTACCAGGATAGGGCGGGGTTCGCGGAGGGCGCGTCGGACAAGGTAGGGATCAACTAGTGCCAGCGCGCCCTGCCGTTCCTGTCCCTCCGTCCTGTCCGGTATGGGCAGGGACGAAGCCCGAAGAAAGATGATGGGCGGAGCGCTGTTGTCGTTCAAGATCAGTAGTTCAAGTTAGCCAAACAACAGCCGACGCCGTCGGCTCGATCACACCAGAGCCTGGGTTTCTTGTAAACCAACGCTTTATCTTGTCTTTGCAAGTTGTGGACGGATTTCGCGTGAGCGAGAGTTGGATGACGCAATGTGTCTCTCCTTGGCAATCATAACGAGCCAGGCTCGGCCAACCGTCGTCTGCACAAGCGGGGGTAAGCGGCATCTCTCGCTCCTCCGCCTTTTACACCCCGTGGCTTTGCGCCACGCCTTTGGCGCACCCGCCCGCCACTCCCCGTCGGACACCCGCAGCTCATCCACTGGAGGTTGTCCATGCCCCCCCGCGAGGGTCCCCCTCGGCACACCGCGCCCTCGCTCAGTCCGAGTCCCCTCACGTCCATAGTCTTTGTCAGTAGCCAGCGCAGTAATTGTATTACTGTCCCTGGCACCGCAGCGCCAGGCGGAGATGTCCTGCCACACTAGTCCATCGTCAACGCTTACAATTGCAGATGAGGCCATGCCTCGCTCCATAGAGGATGCCATTGAAACGTCTCCACAGACCACAGATTGATCAAGTCAACACATTCTGATACCGAGTCACACATCCCAACCGTTCACGCCACGATTCACTCCGCGTCCAGATCAAACGCCGTGCTCGCCCACCCCGCCTGCTTCCGCTCCACCGCCGCCTTGTGCGCCACGCTCTCCCGGAACGTCTTCACCCGCGCCGCCCCCTCCCTTTCAGCCTCCATCACCCGCGCCCCCACCGCCTCGACCTCCGCGAACCGCTCCGCCAACGGCTCCGAGCCGTACCCGAGCGGCCCACGCTTCTCCCCCGGCAAAATCTGCGGCTCCGCCCCGACCGCAATCGACGGCCCGCCTTCCTGCCCCTCCCTGACGATCCCCGTCCCGGTCGCCGTCCAGCCACTGAGGACGCCGCCCTCCATCTTGCGCAGGCGCCCCACCTCGCTCCACAGCGCCGCGGCCCACGACGGCCCCGGTCCGAGCCCCGTGTCCGCAAACACCTCGGACCGCTTGGCCACGTCGAACGCGATCGCGTCCACAAAGTCAAACGCAGCCCGGATGTGTGCCTCGAGCGTCCGCGCGACCGCATCCCGGAAACGGCGTACGAGCACCGGCTTGAAGACCGACGCAATCACGGGGTGGTTGCTCTCCTTGATCTCGAATCGGATGTCCTCGGCCAGGCTCACCGCGACGCGCTCGACGGCAAAGAACCGCTTGGCTTTCTCCCGCTCGGCCAGCCCTTGTTCGGTGTTTGGAATGAGCCGGAACTTGAAGTCGACGTCGACGCCCTGCGTGGGCAGGCTGAACTGCATGATCCCCACAAAGTCGGTCGGGCCGACCGTCGCCGTCTTGTCCCGGTAGAAGAACGAGACCTCGTTGAGCGCGAGCTGGATGGCCTGTAGCCGGATGTGCGTCAGCGCCCCAAAGGCCGTCTTCGTCGGCGTCGCACCGGGCGCAGTGATCTCGATATCGGTAATATTGCGTATGTATGCGTGCCCCGGGAGCAGGTTGGCATTGGAAATGTCGAGATTTTCGAGCACGAACTCGACCTCCTTGTCGACGTACTCCGTCCTACCGCTTGTCAGGCGGTACGGTCCACGTGTGGCAAGAACGACGTACCTCGGGATGGGGATGCTCCGCAACACGCGGAGCACGCGCTGCGTGTACACGTTGAACAAGTCTTGCCAGAACCACGACGCCTGCTCGAGCGCAAACTGCTGCCCGAGGCTCCCACCAGCAGCGACGCTCGCCTCTGCGTCCTCCAAGAGCCTCGCGTGCGCCTCCTGCACACAGCGCAGGTCGGCATCGTCGGCGATCGCCTGCTGGAACGTGCGCAGCTCGTGACGGAACGCCTCCAGGTCGGCGTTCCACTTTTGGACAGCCTCCGAATTGCGGTCAAGGAGAGCCTTCCAGCGGCGCTCGAGTGCGTCATGGTCTGCTTCGGCCTGTGGGCTGCGCGCGTAGCCCGGCGTCCCGAGACCGTTGCGAACGTGCGCGATGAAATCGTCAAACCAGACCTTGAGATCCTTGTCCTGCTTGATGTCCAGCGCAAAGACGCGGAGCTTGTCGCACACGTCGTCGAGGGACTTGCCCCCCGCGAGACGCTCGAACAGAGTGCGGATGTTGGCGAGGGCGCGGTGCGTGTGCTTTTCGTCAGTGGGATCGTGAATGAATGTGCTGAGCGTTGCTTCGTCGGCGGTAGCGGCTGTGTCCAGGGTCCGGTTGAGCCACTTAGAGGCGACGGTGAAGAGGGTGTCCAAGGCATGCTTGTAGTCCTCGTCGCTCTGCGCGCGATCACAGACCTGTCTTCGAGTCAGTCGCGACGGACAACAGCGACATTCCCGAGCGGACCTGATAGAATGCCTCGAGCAGCCGTGCGCGCGTGCGCGAGGCGCGCTCTTCCACGGTGAGCTCGACGGCCTGGCCGGCGCCAATGGCCTTGGCGCCGGCTGCCTTGACAGTGTCCATCGTCTCCTCAAACTGCCGCTTGGGGTCCTCGGGTGCCTTGTACTTGCGCCCCGGGGGGTCGCGCGCGCCGCGTTGGCCTTCACCCGCGGCGGT
>JBBPKK010000424.1:0-25569 GCA_038089215.1 Tylopilus vinaceipallidus
GCATCGTTGGACACCTCGGCTGCGACTCCGGTTGTGTGATCAAGGACGCCCCTGACCATGTTGATAAGAGAACTTTTGCCGACGCCTGTCTTGCCGACGAAGAGAACATCGATTTCGTTACTGGGCTGAAAGCATTGGTAACTTGAATATTTACGAAGTTATCGATAATGAAGCTGCCGACTCACTTGGACTGGCGCTGGCCCGGACACCGACTCGGGGTCCCCCATTAGTATTCCGACTGTCGTGGGGGGACAATCCTAGATCGCCGATGTGAACACGTATTTATGCGTTCGATGTGATAGATGGCAAGTGCAAAGGAGGACTCTGTATTTTTGCGAGAACGCAAGGCGGTAGTCTGTTGCTACAGCGCACGCGGCAGGTTCGTATCGGTGCAATGATCACCATTGGCAGGTACTGCCTGTTTGACACAGATATTTCAGTCCATGCATTACTATGGCTCTTCCTTGTTCGCACAACACAAAATGCAAAGACGGCTGTCAAATGCACTGTACACATGCCTGGCCTGAGCACGCTTGGCAGTTGGTGCCCGGGTCACGTTGTCACGCACCGACGCGGGGTCGGCTATGCCTTGAAGTGGCTGTACAGCCTGACCGCAGCGCATACCGACTTGGTCAATATCCCCGACTTGCTGGTTTCATTGGCGGTTCAGTGCTCTACGCCAACCACAAGCGGTTGAGGGCCTGGTATATTTTGACGCAAGATATGGCTTTTCCTTATTTCGCGAGCACTTTCGAGACTCTGAAAGACCAAGCCAAAGACGCAATCTGGGCACTTTCCTCGTGTCTCTGCCAGCAATCTGCCAAGGTTAAAATTAATGGTCGAACATGTCAGTATACTGTGGTCGCGTCGTCAGCACTGCGATCTGATTGCCATGCGTTTTCTGGTAATTCCTTCTGAGTAGTCAATATCATCAAAGTTCTTGGCGAAGGCGGATTCTCTTTCGTATACCTTGCTCAGGATGAAACTAGTGGCGTAAGTTTTTGCCCCTAAGCTTCCATGTTTCATGACATACCTTTCTTCAGAGACAATTTGCTCTCAAGAAAATAAGATGTCCCACTGGTTCGGAGGGGGTGAAGGAAGCTATGCTAGAAGTTGAGGCATACCGGCGGTTCAAGTGAGTACCATCATGGTGTCTACTCGCATTCTTCAATGCCAACGTCACTTCAGACATCCGAATATCATACGCATACTGGTGGGCTTCTTTCATAGTCAACGCCAGGCTTCTGAGTGGAACTCTACTAGGACTCTGCAGTTGTCCAGGATCCTGAGGGCGAAGGTCAAATTGTATACCTCTTCTTACCTCTTTACAAGGTTCGTGTGCGTAGAAGGGCGATTGATTTCTCTAACGCTCTATTAAGCGTGGTAACGTCCAAGACGCCATCAATGCAAACGTCGTCAACGGGAAACATTTCTCGGAAAGGGACATAGTCCGCATATTCAAGGGCACATGTGAAGCTGTTCGCGCCTTACATGATTATCATACAATACCTGGCTCGCAATCACAGTCAAGACCGACATCTGTGCCATCTACCTCCCAAATACACCACTTGAACGACCATCACTCTGACGATGAAGAGGGTGACGAATTGCTATCACATCCCGAAGGTAATGGTGACTCATCTGTCAACGTGCCTCTTGTGAAGAAGAAACATCGAGTGGATGTGGAAGAAGTTGTATTCGATGATGATGAAGTCTCGAAAATACCAGAGCTCCCGAACGGAAACTCGGAACCAGGGAAGAGCGAACATGTACCATACGCTCACAGAGATATCAAACCTGGGTGAGCCTTTAAGCACCTTTGGTTGTCTCTTAACTAAGCAATTTGGGGATTAGGAATGTCATGATTGCTGACGATGGCGTGACACCAATACTCATGGACTTTGGTAGCACAATGAAAGCCAGAATTCGCGTAGAGACCAGGTCACAGGCTTTATTACAGCAGGTGAAGCACTCAGGTTGATCCTGTTGCAGGAAATTTATTGATTATTTTGCAGGACATTGCAGCTGAGCGAAGCACAATGGCTTACCGAGCACCGGAGCTTTTCGATGTGAAAACAGGGGTGACCCTCGACGAAAAGGTTGACATTTGGGTAAGGGCTTCCTTTCACACGTTCCCTGCCCGCTCAAATCACCAGTCCCTTGGCTGTACGCTGTTCGCGATGGCATATTCACATTCGCCATTTGAGAACACCCAAACCACGGAGCAGGGTGGATCTATCGCTATGGCTGTTCTAAATGCACAGTACAAGCATCCAGAGTCATCCTATTCCCAAGGCTTGAAGGACCTCATTGACAGTATGCTGAAAGTGAACCCCAGAGAGCGACTCAGTATCCATCAGGTGTGTTACGTTGTTCCATTCCGAGAGCTCAAACAAATATAGTTGCAGGTCATCCAGTCGACTGACAACGTATTACAATCTCTGATGTAGATCAACATTTGTCGATTATCTCCTTCGGCGAGCAACCCTTTTATACGATAGATTTCATTACTCGCGCTATTTATGCAATCTACGTGCCTGCCAGGCTAGGCAACCGCTGGGCTATCGTGGCTGCTTGCTTTTACCTGTACTCTTTGGTCTGGACTTCAGAACCGACTTTTTGCTACCGCTTGAGCTCTTCGTGAGTGCATCCGATTTTGTCGTAGCACCCTGAGTCCGCATGGCTGTATTGGCAAGAGCCTTGCTTTCCAACTTTCGCTTCTTTGCAGTCTTTCTCAATCGACTATGCGACTCTGGTAAACCGTGCGAGTTCGCCTTCGACAGGAGGGCGGGTTCTGTTTCGTCAGCCGCCAAGTTTTTTTTCGACACCTTTGCTATTGCTTTTGCCTTGAGTTCTTTATGACGTTTCCTCTTTTCACGTACAACAGCCTGCTTGACTTCCTGCGGGATTTCGTCGAAACCTAGAGCTTACAAAGAACGGGTACTCACACGTTTCAAAGATCGCTTTGACAGTCCTTGTGGCCTTTCCCTTGACATGTTAGATGCCGAACGAATTGTCCTGACGAGCTCCCAAGCATTACTGCACGGGTCCGCATCGGCAGAAAGCACTTGGAAGTGCTCGAGACGTCGCTTGTGTGCCTGAATTATTGCTCAGTGAGAACGCGCCGGAGACGCGATGCATGTCTACATACATTTGCGTTCCTGTGTGCAGCGGCCATTCCTGTATTTTTTATGAGCTTCCCTTTGCAAAGCACGCAGCCATGCATAGTCGGGTCTAAAGAAACAAGGTAGATGGGATCTTTGAGAGCCTCGGCGACCGATATTGAAGGTTCCTCGTCGACGCTTTCGCCCCCCGCATCCCCCTCCGAGATGTCCTTTTCCTCGCTACTGTCTGCGCCCAAACTATTGGATTGAGCATCTTCCTGCTCCGAGTCGGAATCAGTTTCATCTGAATCAGTGTCGTTCAGACCTATCATCTCCCTCGCGTTCTCGTCCAAACCCAATTCTTCTTCTTCTTCCCGCCTCTTTCTTTTCCTTTCCACCCGTTTGAACATTGGGTAGAAGTGTAAGTTGTTTTCAGAGGTGATCAAGTTGCATAGCCACCGGAGGCCGCTACTTTTTTCTTCCGCTCATGCATCGTCGGTATGCTCAACTACTCGGATTCAGAGACATCAAGCCGGGCTTCGAGAAATACCGACATCAATCAAGGTTCATTACATTTCCGTCCCAAAAATCCGATGGTTTTGTGTCAGGAGGTTCTTCGCGTGCGCGTTTCCGCGATGACGCGAGGGAGGTCACGAAGATCACGCAGCAGCTTGTCAACGCGATTTCTAGGTCTAGGATACTGCCTACGTCGGGGTGGAAACACAAGAAATCGTTGAGGGGAGAGGAGAAGCGGCTCGAGAAGGATGTTGCCGCGAGCTCGCGCAGGCCACCGACTAAACAACTGGTTGCATGGCAGGAAGCAACAGTAGACCCCGCTCTGGAACTTGGCGAGACGGATGAACCCAGAGCAAGTGATATCCCCACTCTTGGTGCGTACGTTGACATCCGCAGGTATGTGATGAGCATAATCCCCCGGCTACCATCCGTTTACTCCAGCCCAGGGGCTTGACTTCTGCATCGGGGATAGTCCTTGGTCATGCCTTGGTCGACAATCGCAACTATGTTCTTACCCTTTCCCTCTCCGGTGATGTGCTCACCCACTACGTTGCCGATGTCTTTTTCGAAATTTCAAAGATAGTCCCTCCGGATCTCGCGGAAAGGGCCGGCGTCACTCAATCACCCACCAAGAGGACAGAGATTGCAGCCCGCGTGGAGATCCTTAAGCGGCTTCGAGAAATTGAGCGGCAAGTCGCTCAGGCCTATTGTGCCATCGGCAGCAGGAATATCGATCTCTACCCCCTCGTGAGATCTCCAGCTCCCGATGAATGGTCGACGGTCACGGTATCGCAGGCTGCAGAGCTCATATCTACTCCAAGAAACATGGACTGTTACAACCTACTGGCAACGCATCGTTATCTCATGAACCACACTCTCGAGTTTGTCCCCCACTTCACTTCCCATCGTACGGCTCAGCTATGGGATGTTCGTCCTCAGTCACACGTGGACAAACTAGTCGCCGTCAGGGACATGATTCACAGGTCGAGCCCTGCTATCGATTCATTTGTACCTAAAGCCCGTTCGATTATGGTTGCCAATAGAAAGCGTTCTCTGGAGTCTTGGAACGAGCTCCCCAGTCAGGAATTGAACACGGATATCCAGTATACACAAGAAGATCACCTGATCATCGACGTACTACATCATTCCCTCCACCGTCGTCGCCACATTCGTGCTGACCCGTATGCCCCTGTTGTGACCACAATCCTTAAGAAATTGGAGGTCGCAGAGCTGATCAACAATGCCGTACTATATCAAGTCCTGGTCGACTTGGGTCACTTAGCACCATGGGACGACTTGCCCTCCAGATGGTCGGAGCTTGATCTGGACCATGCCCCAGACGAGGAGTCGGCAAAGGTCGTTAATGAGAATCGGATAATCCAGCAGCTGACCAAACCGACCGTGGCCAACCTGCGAAGTGATACCCATCTCGGTCCTGAGGACCTCCACCTCCGCGATCCGGTCGAGCATCTGCGACATGACTTTGGCGATTTACCGGTTTACGTCGTTGACGATATTGGTGCTGAGGAGTTAGATGACGGACTGTCGATCGAACCCGTTCCTTCCGAGCCCGGCGCGGCGTGGATACATGTCCACATTGCAGATCCCACAGCCATTATACCTCCCACCCATGTCTTCGCCCAAGAGGCGCGAAAAATGGGCTTTACGGCATACTTTGCGCACAGGACGTGGCCCATGCTCCCCAAGTCGTTGACGCTATCAAAAATGAGTTTGGGTGCAAACTCGTGTTCCGGACACCCCGAGCGTGTGCTTACTTTTAGCTTCAAACTCGATTCTATGGGCAACATGGTGGATTATAAAGTCCAAGCAGCATTGGTCCGCAACGTTGTCACGGTGGATTACGATAGTATGGATCAACTCCTTGGATCTGTGAGGAGCCATGAATCTCTCCGTCCCTTTGATCTCGCCGGCCATTCTTCCACTGTTTCCATGGTGAACCTGAGTGCAGAGCATATCAGCAATCTGCGTCTCATCACTCAGGCAGTTTCGCGGCATAGACAACAAAATCTATCCACCAGCAACTACTTCTACACTGCACTTTCCAAAGCCAAAGTTAATATTAATCCCAAACCCCTGATGGGTACCCCTCTAGACTGCCCTAACCCTTATCGTTTTCGGGGCTTCCCAACCTTGTCTTATGAGGTTGTGGGTCAACAAATGCAAAGCTCTGGCGCGCGCATGATCATCTCGGAATGCATGAAAGCGGCGTGCCGCGTGGCTTCTCGCTGGTCTTCCGATCACGGTGTTCCAATGCTGAGACGGACATCCAAGTCACCTGTATGTCTTGGGGATCCCAAAGCTGTCGAGAAACTATTAGCAATGCGGGACTCGGATGGCCATGTGGATTTCTACGCCGTGCAGAAATCCAAGTTATTCATACCCCCAGTTGAGCACACGCTCGAGCCTGCGATGCATTGGAGCATGGGAATCCCGGACCGCGAAGGCTACATTCGGGTCACATCGCCACTTCGGCGATACAACGACCTTGTGGCGCACTGGCAGATCAAGCATGCCCTGCTAAACCCCGGGACAAACACCTCACTGTTCTCACCAGCGTGGCTGGCAGAGTACGCACCCGAGATCAAGAAAAAGGAGAAAGAGTCCAAGCGGGCAGAGAGGCTCAATATTGATTTCTGGTCCCATTTGTATCTCAAACGCTTCATGGAAGACCCCCGTGCGGCGAGCGATCGGCACGATCCATTACGATTCCTAAACGCGACGATTTCAGGGGCGCGCCTCGACGGAGCTGGTGCGACAACCTCGTTCGTCTGCCACATACCCTCGCTTGGTTTGTTTGGATCACTGCCCGCATCGTCGAACAGAGTACTGGGAGTGGGAGACACCGCCAGGGTTTGTGTGAAAGGTGTTGAGCTAGGCCTCCAACCTCAACTTCACCTGTCTTTCAAAGAGTGCTAGCCATATTCTGTCTAGTAGTTAGCGTCAACGTTACTGATAGGATGATGTGGCGGGTGCAGTGACCGGACCGTCTTTCGAGCTATTCTGCAAGCAGCCGGCCGGTATCGCGTAGTGATTGGAGGACGGGTAGCCAAAAGGAGACCACCTATGGTATTCTTAACCAGTTCAAGTAACGTTCTGACACCGTGGAGCGAGTGTAGTCTGATCGCCGTTCCCTGATCACCGCGCCCTGTCACAAGTGGCCGCAGTCAGACGACCGCAACTCATTTCAGACACGAGAATATTATACATGGCCTGATTCTACCGCTGACTAAGCAATTTTATGCCTTCACGGGGGTACAAAAAAGCTGGACAGGCTCAACTTGCCTTCCCATTCCCTTCCCAATGTCGGTCAATGGCACGTTGCCCACCACGGGCTATGTCGCCACCGCGCTTGGTTCCGCCCAGGACTACATCGTCAACTCGCCTGGACGTGTTGCTCTTCTCTTGCTCGTCTTTTCCCCAGTTATTGCCATCGCCCTCAACATTCTTAGGCAGCTCGTACGTACTCAACCGTCGACACCAGGTCGAAATGACACGTCTTGCAGATTATCCCTTGTGACCCTTCCCTGCCTCCGGAGGTGTTTCACATCATCCCTATTTTTGGCTCTGCGATCCCATATGGCAATGACCCGTTGAGTTTCTTCGCCCGGTGTAGAGAAAAGGTGTGCCTTAAACACAATGCTAGTTTTCCGTCCAACTGTGTCCTTGACAGTACGGGAATGTCTTCACGTTCGTCTTGTTGGGACGTAAAGTTACCGTTGCCCTCGGTCCCAAGGGCAACAACTTTGTTCTCGGCGGCAAGTCTATGGCGTTTTCGGCAGAAGATGCCTATAAGGTATTCTTTCCCCTGCGATGTTCACTGGCAGTCCGATTGACTGTTCGCAGCATCTTACAACCCCCGTTTTCGGGAAAGATGTAGTTTACGACGTTCCCAACGATGTTTTCATGGAGCAAAAGAAGTTTGTTAAAGTTGGTCTTTCAACTGAAAACTTCCGTGCTTACGTTGGTATGGTCGAAGACGAGGTGGAGCAGTTCATGCGGAAAGATTTTGCATTCTTGATCTTCCAAATGAATGATATCAATGATTGGGGACGCTTCGACGCCACGGACATCATGGCACAGATCACAATCTTGACAGCTTCGCGGACGCTTCAGGGTAGCGAAGTTCGCTCAAACCTGGACAAGTCGTTCTCCAACTTGTTCAACGATCTGGATGGTGGTTTCACGCCGGTGAACTTCCTCTTCCCCAACCTTCCTCTGGAGAGTTACCGTAAACGCGACGTAGCCCATAAGAAAATGAGTGACTTTTATGTTGATATCATACGGAAACGTAGAGAGTCCGGCACCGTGAGTCTAGACCTCGACCACATCTGATTCGTACTGAAGTTTGTGACAGGACGCACAGGACATGATTTCCGCGCTCATCTCGCAAAAGTACCGGGATGGCAGACCACTCCCGGATCACGAGATTGCCCACATCTTGATTGCTCTTCTCATGGCGGGACAACACACGAGTTCCGCTACTGGCTCTTGGGCACTCCTTCACCTCGCAAACAACCCAGAAATGCAGTAAGTATGCGTTTGACTTTCCTGACATCTTTTTACTTATTGACTTATTTAGGGAGGCATTCTACCGGGAGCAGGTGGAAAACTTTGGCAATCCCGACGGTACATTCAGGAGCATGAGCTACGAGGAACTTCGTGAACTACCCGTCATGGACTCGATTATCCGGGAGACACTTCGCCTGCACCCGCCAATTCACAGCATCATGCGCTATGTTCGTTCCGATGTCCCTGTCCCACCGACCCTTGCCGCCCCTTCGAAAGATGGAAGCTATGTCGTGCCACGGGGTCACTATGTCCTTGCTTCTCCGCTCGTCAGTCAGGTCGATCCCGAGACATGGCCCAACCCGGTTGCTTGGGACCCCACTCGGTGGAGTGACCCCGATGGTGTCGCGGCGCAGGCCTTCAAATCGTATTCGGATGAAAATGGCGAGAAGATCGACTACGGATTTGGCGCTGTAAGCAAGGGTACCGATAGTCCTTACCAACCGTTTGGTGCTGGCCGGCACCGGTGCATCGGCGAGCAGGTAGGTCACCGCCTTCTTCACTGCACGTCTGCTTAGTTGCCCTCTAGTTCGCATACTTGCAACTGGGAACCGTTCTTGCAACCTTGTTGCGCCAAGTAGAGGTCAGACTGGATCAACCCCTTCCACAACACAACTACCATGTACGTAGTTTGGCTAGCCTTGGGATGACATACACGTAACGCTTCTTTTAGACCATGATCACGATGCCCAAGAAACCGCGTAATGTCTGTTACAGACGCCGGGCCTTTGATCCATAGTCTTGTCTGCTAGTATAGTCACATAATAGATGCACTCGTCCCGTGACCCAGTATTCTCTCATTGTCACGTGATAGATGTTGGCGGACGCTTTTCGACAACACTGAACGTCTCTCAGAAACATGGCGTCGATTTTCCCCGTCATTTTCGTTCTCGTCATTGTCCTCGGTTTGATGGCTTGTGGCTACTTGTTCATTCCAAAGGGTCCACAGCAAACGTAGGTGACCGCCTGAGATTCAATGAGCACCTAGCGACTGAGCGTACCGGCAATGCAGAACTATCCGGACCTCCATTCTGCTCACACTAGCGTGCTGCTATCTCATGTGGATGATCACCTACATGGCGCAGTTACATCCTCTCATTGGTTAGTCTAACGTCCCTGTGCTATGACCTGCCTACTTACCGCGACACGTACATAGTGCCTATTCGGCCAGCGTTGGAGATATGATGGGATTCGATGTTGGGGGCTAGATCATAGCTTCAATACCAGTCAGTTTGATGCTTGTTTCTTTGACTCGACCTGATGACGCTCAGTTTCGTTAGATGTACACGAGTTATGAACTAATCTACACTTGTTTCTAAATCCACTCTAAACCAAGCGTCCGTCGAGCTAATCTTCACTTCCTTTCCCCCTTAGCTGGCTCAACTCCGCTTAACTTTCATCCTAGTCTATGGCCCAACTGTCTCCGCCTGCGTAGGCTTGAGCCCAGCCATCATCCATAGGACGCCCTGAGCTGCTATCGTGGGTTGTACCCATGTGTATGCCGGAGTCAAACGAACTTTCCCCCGCGTCATAGTCCAGTTGGTCGTCTCCACACATGGCATTCTCTGCTTCCACCAGCGCGGTTTCTGACGGAAAGCAATCGGTAAATCCTCCAACCAACTGAATCTTCCAGTTTACGCGTGGCTTGCCGGCAAGTCGCTCAACTTCCAGCTTAGCACTTTGTTCAGCAGCATTGAGCATCACCTCTATGGACCCGCCACATAAAACGGGCAAGTTGTCCGAAAACCAAAGTTCCTGCACCCCGAGGACCCTCTCTCTCCATTGCTGAAACTTCTGGACCATGGCTTCTTCGACTTCCTTCAAGCCATGTGGGGACCCGGCGCATGGGTGCACTTCGTGAACGTGCGTCGCAAACAGGACGTGGGCTTCTCTAGCTACACTGCGCGCGTTCCACGATCCGCGTTCCCTGGCCACTTTAGAGAAACGGTCGTCTAACCGCTTAAAGTATGCAACCTGCGTGGCGCCGCCCAAGACACGGTCCATTTCCCAGGGATCTGGCTCCTTGGGCACCCCTATCGTCGCGGTCTCCACCGCGTATCCCCACTGGCGCGCGACGCTTTGGCACCACTGGACGAACTCGTCAACGGTCCATTCGAACTTGTGATCGGCATGCCTAAACACGCGACTGGTGCGGCCGCTCGGGTCTGGAAACCCGTTTGGGTCCGCGACTCCCGGCGGAGCCCATCGCTGGTTGAAGGTGTACGACGGCGTCGTGACGAGGAACACGCGCGGCTGGTACACGCCGAGGACGACGGGGGCCACTTGGGCGAGGACGTCGTCGGTCAGGTGTTCGATGCTGCACACGCCAGACGGGGTAGGGGGCCTATTAGCATTGACAGCCAGATGACCTGATGCCAACCTTACAGCTCGCTGGCGACGATGCACTGCACATTGACAAGCGCGGGGTTTATGGCGTCGACGCTGCCTTGCCACAGTTGAACGACGAGTGGCTCCCAGCGTGTGTAGAGCGGGTTGATGGACGCGGGCGACGTGTATTGCGTGGCAATCTTGAGCTGAGAGGGTGAGATGTCGAGGCCCATGATGCGCGTGGCATGCAGATCGGGCGTGTCCTGGTCGTTAATACCGACGTTGTACAAGAGCGAAGAGAGCTCATCGGCGTCGTTTTCAAAGCGATCATCCGGCCGCAGCCAGGGTGCGGGCTGGCACAGCGTCGCGAGGAGGGCACCTTCGCCACATCCAATATCTAGGATCTGTATGATTGTATCAGTGTTAGGTAGTGCTCCCGCGAGATCGGGAGACGACTATCGCACGAACCTCGGTGAGTCTTTCGCGTCGAAGTATGTCGAGTATCCAAATCCTGCGCTGATGATGCAAGGGGGGGAAGAATGTGACTTTGAGGGGCTTGCTATCACTTTCCATGACAAGGTCATCAAATGATCAGTCTAATCGCGATGTGTGGCCGAAAAGCCAGTATGACCTGTACAGCGGAAACTTGAAACGGTGCAACCGGGAGTGTTACAGGAGAGTGATGAAGGTACAATCTGCACCCACTCGTAAAGAGGTCATATACAACGTACAGGAGGCACTTGGTCAGAGGAGGCCCAATACAGCCACAATGGATTGGTGCAAAGAGGGGATACAGGACACGTCGTGTATCTAGGCAATTACAGGACCAAAACAGCAATATTGATATGAACGGATGCTGATTTAACAGTGCATTTTGCCGAAGGGTAAGGCGGCGAAGCGAATAAGGAAATGGCAGCAGTAAAATGAGCGTTCAGCGCGGGAAAAACAAGGGCAATGGAATATTACAAGGATGACTGAAGTAACGTAGAGGGCCCAGCGTACACAGAAGAATACCTTATGAACACAACAAGAATGGACTGTCATCTTATACGAGACCCGGAGAGAAGAAATAGGGGTTTAGACCAACGCAGCGGATTGCAAATAACCCCGGAAAATGGAGTCCCGCACTGAATAGTCCCGCATGCAATGAGAATAGGAACACGGGGGCAAAGTGGGTGCTTACCGTTACCGATGATGCTCTGTGTAGCTTTTGTATCCTATAACAGTCATTCGCACGTTAATAAGACGCAACATATCAAGCATCGAAGAGGACACCGACCGTTACATTAGTCAAGTGCGTATATAAGACGCGCCGGTTCTCGTTATTCCTCCTATGGACTTGCAAAAAATGTGCTCGGAAATATTGTACCACTGATTCGTACTCGTTGGGACGGTCGCCATATGACAGGATGCTTGTTCCGCGTGAGCACTTGAGTGACGAACTCCACACAAGCTCCACACTTACTATTTAGAGACTGGCAAGCCTTGCTCGAGCTTTTTTCTCAGGATGTCCGTTTTATCTGTCGAGCGAATACCTCAGTACCCTTTCATGAAAGACGTGTGGCAAGACATACTAAGGAACAAAACTAGGTGAACCTTCTTGAGGAGCAGATTTGAACAGATCTGGGTAAAAAGCTGCAAGGAATCATCAATACGGTTTGTACGAGGGTCTTCTTCAAGGTACTATATTCCATTATGGGACGGTGTTAAGATGCGAATGTCGCCTTCTGGGAAAGCATACCTGATCAAAGGCACTGATGGGACTGACAAAGATGATAGCATTGGCATCATCGAAATATGGCACCCATGAATGACGCTGTCCCCGAGCGCCACCGACATCAAAGAGATGCCAAGAAACAGTCTTTCCATGAATATCGACGTCGAAGATATGCTCAGCGACGCCCATCGTTTGGATACGGGCATGCAGGATGTCATCTGCTGCAAGTTAGAGGATGACAGCACATAAATATCAATTATGGCTTACCTGTTGACGGAATGTATTCTTGGGAGGAAATGCGCGCAATATTGTTTAAGAAGCTATGAGGGTACGTTATCGGTAGAATGGGCGCATATATGCGTGGAACTTACAATTCCGACCATTCATCGAGCTTCAACTTTCTCCTTGCAATCAAGGCACGGACGATCGGGTGTTCCCAGAGGGTTACTATGTCCTCGCCTGACTTATCCAGCATGGAAGCGACGTCATCCACTAGCGCATCTGCACTGGCATCGGTCGACATAGCCGTACCGGGGCGCTCAGTGGACTGTTCCGCGTTGTCTGCTTCAGCCCGCTTTGATCGTCTTCCAATAAGCTTTTGGCCTGTATGGATGGTTCTCGCCTGCCAGCCACTGCGGACATAAATTTCTCCTTTGCCGGATCCTGACACGGAAATGCCTCCACTGAGTCTATCGCCCAGTCTGGGCTCGGTATTTACAAGGGACAGAAGGCGGCGGCGCAATTCCGCGATGGAAGAGGTTTTCGTAGGACTTGTAGCCGTGGGGCTTGGGAGTTCCGTAGTCGAAGAAGCTGCTCCGACATACAGGCCAGCAGAATTGGGGCCAGATGCTCCGACTAAAACATGGTCATCCTGGCTGAGCTCCTGACGATCCAAAGTACTATGGGAGTCGGAACCATCGTCTATGTCATCCCACGTCTCCAGGGTGACAAGAATTTTTTTGATGGAACGGACGACGTTGAAGTATACGACAGTTCTCCAGGACATTCGTTCGCTCTCGAGCGAAGCTGGGCTGTACATAAGCTGGAATTGCTTTTGCAGCGTCGACTTGCCCGACTCAGCTTGTCCCAGGAGCAGCAACTTAGAAAATATTAGTCGCCTACAAACTCAGCGATGAGATACACGACGACTATCACCTTCACGTCGCCCTTAGATTTTTTTAACTTTTCGCGTTCAACTCTGAGTTCTTCATCGATCTGATCGGAAATGCGACGAGCCTCTGCCTCTTGCTGGATACGCAGCTGGCGGTCAGCTTCCGACTCGGTTGGGGAAGGACGAATAGCAATGGAGAGGGGGTCATCCTGGCTACGAATAGAGGATGTTCGTATCATGGTGGTGGTAAGAGATCAAAGCAATTTGCACCGGACTTCAAATCCACGGGAGCAGTGCTAAGCTGGCATATGCGAGTAGCTCTGGACCACGACGCCACAACCGGACGGTCACGCGTTACATCGGTCACACATGGTGAGTTCTCTCCGATCCGCCACCATCGCGCATATATTCACCGTCTCGGTGTTAGTCCGTGACACTCCACACGTCCCTTGGCGAACTCAAGGTACGTTCTGCCAGACCTTTACTTGAACCCGTTACCATGTTGTTCAAGATCGAGGTATTCTGTGAAGCTGTCCCGAAAGTCGCAGAAGTGTGTAATTCCTTTAGAGTTATAAATGATTTTATTGAATCTCATAATCGTGGTCCCCAGAACTTCCTGGCCCTCTGCGCGTCAGACTATTACAATGATTGCATATTTCACAGAAATATCAAGGGCTTCATGATCCAGACTGGTGATCCCTCTGGCTCAGGCAAAGGCGGCCAGAGTATATGGGGTAAACCTTTCCCTGATGAGATTCGATCTACACTCAAGGTGCGCAGCAAAACTGCCCGCAAATTTACTTCCGCTGAAATGCGGCTTGTTATATCCTGTGTGCTGTTAGTTCAATAATCGGGGGACGGTCGCTATGGCGAACTCCGGGCCCGATACAAATAAGTCGCAATTCTTTATCACTTACGCGAAGCAGCCCCACCTTGACAGCAAATACACGATCTTTGGGAAAGTGATTGATGGCGCGGACTCCACCTTGGATTTGATGGAGCGCGCCCCCGTCAATAACAAAAACAGACCCCTTGCCGAAATCAAACTTAGCCATGTAAGCCATCAACTGCGGCCGTAGAGCGCTCCCTAAATTCAATTCCTAGGTAACAATCCATGCTAATCCTATCGCTGATGCCCAACTAGTGGGTCGTTGATGCGGTTCTTTCAACATGCCACCGCCATTGTAATATCTGCCGACCAACCTCCAGCGTAGTGATTACAGCCATTCTAAGGTATCGAATTCACCGCTTGATAAACCCGACAAGCTCCTTCTGCAATTCTCTCTGTTTTCTTGCCTTGTCCAAATCATCCACGCTGCGGAGATCGTACACGATGTCACGCGTTTTCCCAAAGTACACCTATCAGTGGTCCCAGCATTAGTCATTATCCTACTTAGTGAAAAGCAGCAGACCTCTTGGAGAAGGTTACGCATTTTGATCTCCATCTCCTCGATCATCCGTCCTGTATTGGTGATATGTGACGAAGAATCCTGCAGGGGCCAATCTTGCTCCGTCTGGACCACAAGGATGGAAGAAGTTAGAGATGTTCGAATGGACGTTTCATGTTGCAAATCACCTGCCGAGTCATGCTTCCGCTCAAATTGACTTCCCCTGACAACTTCGAGCCGTGATCAATAGCTTTCTTCTCCTGGTTGCCAGCTGCGTTGCCTTGGGTGTCTTCGACCTGGCGCGTGACGAGTTGGAGCATAACTGTGGACGTCAGCTTGTAGTGCGCCTGCCTCCCCCGCTCTGCAGTTTCAAAGACATGTATGGAGTCCCATGATCCCGATGGCTCATCTGGACTCAAACCATCCATCACTAAGAGGATGCTCGGTCAGTGGCTGCGCGATCACCGGAGTGATGTTCGGAAGCACAACTGGCTATCAAAAAGATATCGCGCACCCACCCTTCTTTAGCAACACTACGCCAGCAAATCCGCCGTCCTCGAGTTCCCAGAGGTAAACAGAAGAGACTCCCCCTTCGTAATATCTGTATCACGTACGGCGGCGGCGTAGGCTTCAATCGAGCAGTAGTAACATGGAACGCGTACAATTCCCTGTAGGTATCAAAGGCCTCGTTCGCTGTGATCTCCAGCTTGCGTAGTTTCGGACTTGGCGTGGTTCCATCTTCTAGCAGGGGGTCATATTCGTTGGACCACGGCGATCTACACACGTGCGTCAGTAGGCCACCCTAACACAGAAGAAAGCGTCAAGCGCACGCACCGGTAGCTGTCACCGTCTCTGTTGTAATCGCAAGCAAGATAGTCCCTTCCGGTCGCGCGATCCGTCAAGACTTTGAGTGGCTGGTCAACACTGCCGAGAAGATCGTCCGCGTAGTCAGGGCAGATCCGAACGAGAGAGTTGATGTTTTCTTCTACACGAGTTGGCGGAAGACGCCGCATGAGATCGAGCATCGAGTCCACGGGATCGGCCATATTTCAAGGGGAAACAGCGCGTGACTGGGCGGTAAGTCAGTGCGGTGGTTTCGCAACGCGCTCGCGCGTTGACCAAACTTTACCGCTGCGACAGCGCTCTTTCAAATCGAGCACGTACATGTACCAACTGTCTTACGATAAGATTTCACCAGGATAGCCGCTTACCCGTAGGGGAAGCAATCGGATCTGCATAGTATGCGGTGCTACAATGGACTGGTCTCTCCTAGACCTGACTACGTGTCTATAGTCGTGTTGACTTCATTCGACCCTTTGCCCAAGACACGACCTGCCTCAGGCTTGAAATCCTCCACTGCATTTTTCTCATTAGCAAGCGTCATGACATTAAATTTGTGGAGTTTGTAATAGTCCCTCAGGATGCTCACACCGCATATGCTCTAATGCGGACGCCTGAGTCGTCTGTTACGCGACAGGATGGTGATGCGGCGCACCTTGAAAACCTCCACGAGGATGAATACGCCTGGGTTGTCAAGGTCGACCACGTAGTTGTTCGGCATGCATGTCGCGATCTCCTCGATAATGGACATCCGAGTCAGCGTGTTGTGATTTCGCACTCGCAGTTCAATCTTATACTGCGATGGTGTTGTCAGATGAAGATGAACAGCATGCTGGATGCGAACTCGCCTTGTGTACCTGGGGGGCGTCGGTGCTCTTCTCAGCCTCCTCGAAAAACGGTGCGAACACACGTCTACAGAGAGAATGTATCTCTGGCAGATTGGCCAGACAAGACCCGGAGACGGGGACAAGCCTATGCGTATATCTTGGGTGCGTCAACTACGCGATCGCATGCTCTCCGGAACGTTGGTACCCATACTTTGTTCTCGCTACGCCCGTCCCACGAACGTTCTCGGCATGCGTGACAATCAGTTTAACGGGGTCTATCGGGCGCCTGCAAGAAATGAAGACCACTGAACGGGATGAGGCTTGGATTGACATATTAGTAACCGTAGCTGTTCTTACCGCAAGGTGTATTCGTCTGGCAGTTCACTGGAAACGATCATCAGAACACGAGCGGGCACAGAAAACCGCCAGTTGCTGACCGAATCGCCTTTCTGTCCGCGGACGCTTGATGGCAGCAAGTTCTTGTGCAACCAGGGCTTCCAGGTCTCCATTACCTTCCTCGTCGTCCGAGGCATGGACTCCTTCAGGCTGATCCTTTTCTGCCATGGGCCACAACTCGGCGGCTAGCTGATCAGGATCAGCCCAAGAACCGTCAGGGCAGGCGATGGTTCTCACCGACTCGAACAAGTCGTACAGTTCACCCACAGTTTGCTTTTCCTTTCCCTTGACGCAGCTAGCCCAGACGCCTGGACCATCGATGCTCCGTTTCACCCAAGTAGGGGTGGGGCCATCCTGTGGGTGAAAAATCAATGTAACCAACCCACGCACAGTCGTGGGTTCCTACTGAGCGATACTTTCGCTTCCGGGACTGTCGAGGGGCCTCTGACATTCGCGCTGTGATATTGTTGAAGGTGGGATGGACTCAGTTTAGGTTTGGTGGAGGAGCGCCTCGAAAAAAGCAATCTAGGCAGGTCACCGTTTATCAACGTCTATCGTGCACCAGATACGCTATGTAATCGAAACAGGCAACCCAATTAACTGAAATATAATAACATGCCCAGGTAACAATGTCTCTCCGGCCAACATATCTCAACACTAGCACAGCCGTGTACCGGTTTTCGGCGTGCATCCTCGAGAAAGATGAAACCAACCCATATGCTAGTCGTCATCGTCATCGTCGTCGTCGTCGTCATTGCCTTTTTCCTCCCCACCAGTCCACTTTTGTTCCCATAATGGAATCGGCACATCCAGTCTGGGTTGAAGTAGTGGATGGTTGGCCGGCAAGGCGTTGCGTGCCACGTGAAGCCGGTGCAACAACGTCTCCCGGTCCGACAACAACTCGTGCAGGTAATCGATGGCTAGAAAGGGGGATGAGGAGGCGAAAGGACACGCATGACATGACCCACTTTTCGACAGCACGACGTTCTCGCTCCTAGGCCCCGCACGTCCATCAACCCTGTCGCCGTCGTCGCTCTTTGCCTTTGCCTTTCCTCTTCTCCGACTCCTGGCTTTACCGTCGACGAGCTGTTGCTCATCTTCGGCCTGACACGCCTCCCTGAGTGCCGGCACGGTCTCGCAGAGCGCATCGTATCCCCTGCGGATGTTTGCCCTTCGTTTTTGCTCAGACTGGATGTGGTTTGCCTTTTTTTGCGAGGGCGACAACAGCGCTGCCCTGTTTTGGGGCAGTAGCTGTGCTTCGTCGGGGAGGTCCTGGGACAGGCGATGTCGCTTGTTCGAGAGTGTCGCATCAGACGGAGGGGATCGCTTCCCTGACGACGGGAGCCTTGCCGTGGACGAGGATGGTATCAGGAAATCTGCAGGAGATTGCCTAGACGATGAGGATGAGGACGAGCTGTGATCGCGTGAACGCGGATCTGCGCGGGCTCGCTTTGGATCCGCAGCGGGATTTATGGCATGGTAGAAGGGAAGCTGGCTGTGCGAGCTCGACGAGCCCGAATGTGCAGACAGTGGATTCGCGGACTCGATTTCATCGGCACTGCTCGCAAAGGACCGCTGCTGCTTCGTCGGGTACAATAGTGCGAGAGAATTGGCCTGTGCTGGTGGCTGTCTATGTGCCGAGCCGTCTGCGGACGCATATGAGCCGAGTGGGTACCGCAACTTTTCCCCATCCAACGACATGAGATCTTTCGTCGCCTTCGTGAGCGCTTCTGTTCCGCGAGCCGGTGGCATGTGCTCATGGGATATCTCGAACTGCGTGCTCCAGTCCAAAGGGAAAGCGGCAGTGTCCAGGAAGGACTGGAATGCGCGGGACTCTGAGGGAGTCAGCAGGGACATTGCGTGGTAGGAAGTGTGGGGGAAGGAGCGCTCGTCGCAAAGGAGGGGGCTGTATGTCGATGGCGGTTGCGCTGAACCAACAACTTGCGGGTTTCCTAAGACCTGTGGCTGCGCTTCCCCACATGAAAGATTGCCACTTTAGGGTCTCCGTGTGGCTCCACTTTCCTAATCGTGACATCGCAGCATGTCTCAAATCTCTCCGCAACCAACGAAGCTACGATGTGAGCCTTCCATAACGCCCTTGACCGGGATGATGCGGGGGTGGAAAGATTGTGGGCCGGACGTCAATACATGGCTTGCATCTCTCACGCGTGGGTGTCGGACCCTGCAGGAAGCCCCTTCCGTGACTCCTCTCCAACAGCCCCATCACGATCTGAAAACGTTGCACCCCAATGCTTACTTAGGCGCCGAGTTAGGTACGCCCAAGAAGGGCCCGGAGACCCCGCACCGATATGAATGTCGCACGTGAACGTGACATTGGAAATGTCCTATTCTTGGGAAGGATCTACTGCCATGGAGGCGAACTGTCAATCCAGTTTGGGGTGCAATGGTGCCGTCGGAGGAAAGGTTGCCGTTATTCAAGTACCCAGAGTTTGATACTTCGTAGCGGACGAATTCGAAGAAGAAAGGAAAAGAAAGAGAAAGTGGACCTAGCCATGGCAACGACGCCCAAGGAACCAGTCATGGAAGACCCACCTCAGACAGTAGAACCGATCATGCGACACCCCGGAACTGCCAGAAGCCAACTTGGAGGAGCACAGCAGAAGGCTTATAATTGCAGAGGCCAAGTCTTGAAATCGACCCGTCGACAGGTACATGCCAACGTTCGAACAGCTGTCTACTCAGAGACTCGGTCAGACAGTAAATATCATATTCGTTGGCTCGTCAGATGCGGCGCGGCATCGTCCGACGGATATTTATACAACAGAAGATTGACAAAAGGCGATCGACCTACATACACCACGACGGCCGCGACATCCATCGCGAGCCCGGTTTCAGAGTGAGTCGGTATCGATGCGGGTGACGGACAGGTCTAGTACTGGCACATCGAGGCACCAGGGCTTGGGTCGATGTCTCAGTTGAACGCGGAGCTGTCGGAGGTTGCAGGAAGCAAATTAATGAACAGGAGCCTACATGTCAAAATGACTGTCAGGAATCACAATGGAGATGTCCGGTCGCATAGCCGGATGTAGCGAGTACCATCGCGCACTTTCCTGGCGAAAACTTGGCTAAGGGCGTCCTATAGAAGAATGACTGACCTAATGATACACGGTGGCGCCTGGCATTGAAACCGACCTAGCACTAGCGCATGGCTGTTACACTAAAAAGCAAAGATCAGTAGCGCCGCTCGATTAAGTAGTCGAGGGAAGCCAAAAGAGACGGGAAGATGATTGTTCCGTGACAAGGAAATCCGGAAAGAGAAAAAAAAACAAGAGGAAGGTCGGCGGTCTCCCGTTTCTCTCGCTCACTCGAGCTGGTAACACCGCACCGGTGGCGAGAACTTGCACATCGGGATGGTTGGCGGATCAAGGCTAACGAGAAAGAAAAAAAAACAAAAATGGTCAGTAAGATCCATGTCGAAGCCAATAGACATTCCGCTTACTGAGACATTGGAACCGTCGCAACAAAATGACCCGTAAGTAATTCAGATGCACAACGAACTACCTAGGATATTAAAAACGAAAATCTCGTTCAGCAAGAGTCACGGATCTATGTTGGAAACACCGTGAAGCAGTAGTATAAGCGATACATCATTGAACAGACTATGCAAGGGATAACGGGGTGTGTTGAGGCCAAGGAGAACCCATGGTATAGTTAAAGAAGAGTAAAGTAGGTGTCAGGTTCATGGAAGTCTAAAGGAGATATGAAGCTGGCCTCGAAATGTTCAGAAGAGATTCAAAGTGCAACAATCCACGCGAGGCCTGAAGATCGCACAGCAACGCCGAGAGAGCAAAAAAGAAAGTCGTAGTTACGCGAAACTCTACCGTGGGGGTGCCAATGATGATAGCGACAACCCCTGGGCAAGCTCAGGTTTCCATGCGACTCGCCGAGACGCTTCGGCATAGTCGACCCATTCTCTTATTCGTTCTTTGCTCTCCAGCCAGTCCTTGTCTAAAGACGATACTTCAAGCTCGTAGAAATGATACGTCGTTGATGGGGACTTGATAGTTGTCACGTATCGTGTAATTTTGCCGCGAATTCCCGCTGAAAGTCAAGAGCGAGGGTAGGAATGGGGTAGGACATTCATCAGGAGATGAGATGACGGAGAGAGGGACAAAGGGTGAGACCTTCTTCTAAGGCTTCCCGCGAGGCTGCGGCCTCCAATTTTACATCAGTGGGCTCCCAGCCCCCTTTTGGCACTGGAAAGGAGGAGTTGGTTAGGAAGCCAACGAGAGAACCTGACCAAAGCTCGGACCAGAACTGACGTGTGTGGCAGGCACATGACCCTTTGCAGAAGATAGAGGAAAGGGAGAAAAGGGGGAAGAGACGCACAAACCCACAAGTCTTGACGTTTCCGGCTTGTAATGACAAGCACCTTGCCCGCGGCGCTTGTGATCGGAATTGCGCAACATACCACGCGAGGAACTTCGCGTCCTTTTGTGCCCATTGGAGAGGAAGAATAAACAGGGGTGGAGCGCAAGCGAGGATGAGAACGCGCGGGGCACGCTGGGTTTCGTTGGCCCTACAATTATGCAGTGGTCCGAGGCTGGTGGTGGTATGAAGGTGAGCGCCGGTTCAGCCGAGGCAGGGAGTGTCGGACCTCGAGTGCGATGTGGAGGGTGCTTGAGGGGCACTGCGGGGGTCAGTGTAGACTCTGAGACGAAGGAAGGGCGGGGCGTGTGTCGAGTCCGGAAAGGCACCCAGTGGAGGTTTTGAGTGCAAGTGTGGTCGTGTGTCTGAAATTGCGCTGTGCCTCTCATTAAGCAAGAAAACGGGGATATGCTGGCAGGTTGCCACAGTCCACGCACGTTCGCCGGCATCGCCACGGCATCAGCCCACTGCCGCCGCCGCCGCCGTCCCTAGATGCACATCTGCTAATCGACCGCATTCTTCCAAGAACGCGTCTTCCTCGGCCAGAGAAGCTTCTCAAACAAGCAACACAGGCACATGCGTCCGGTCTAATTTAAACGGTTCACGGCATTGCCTTGCCCCGAGAACTAATCATACCGCTGACTCAGAACGAATTCAAATTCTAGCGTATCCTACAGATACACGCTTGGCAAGCTCGCCGGTCCACACTCGTCCCGTGCCACTCCTCGACAGATGCGAGCCTCGCATCTATTCGTTCCATCTGAAAATAGGTCAAGTACCGTGAGAGCAGCACAATGGAGTGGTTTGATGGCTTACGCCACTAAGAACATGCACAAAACACCGAAAGCCATCGCACCGAACTTGAGAAGTTTCATCAACCACTGAATATGTCGAAAGATGGAAAGTGTCATACCTCCCGCAGGGCTTGCACTCCGCTTTTACTCTCCGCTAACAGTCTGATTTCCGTCATATATCGTGAACGTCACCGCAAACAAACAACTCGAGACTCACGTAGGCAGCACCGCAACAGCGCCGATGTACAAAAACCCTCCGGCAACGAAGGGAATCACCTTTAACGTGTTAAATACATCAGAAAACTAGCTTAATTTCAGCAAACGTACTAAGTCTGCGAGTTGCACCGTGGTGCCAAGAATTCCGGAAGCGTCTTGCCTTACGCCTGCTGCTAAATCGACTGACACTGACTCCGCGTTGGAGGCAGACAGATTATGGATCGCGATACCCATGAATGTACTGTAAAAATAAATATCCGACAACCCTATTACTGTCAAGTGTCACTTACCCAACCTAACCAGAACCGAGCACGAATTCTGAATTCAATGGCTTGTCAAAACTATGAAAACGTACAAATGCACCAATAGCAGTCAGGAACTGTGACTGCATAGCCTGCCGCTTGCTAAAGCCACTGCGAATCAGAATAGAGTAATCAGCAATCTCATGAGGTATTTCATGTGCAAAACAGGCCAAAGTTGTCGTTGCACCAATCAGGGGGGAGGAGTAAAAGGATGCAGCCATGCTAGAGCCAAACTCAATCAAGACAGCGTCTGCATGTGTTTGGTAAACTTACGCCAGGCCATCCGTTCTAATCGAGTATATTAGTACGGGTGGATGCAATGAGGGCAAAATGAGTCATACATGTTATGAACGAAGTCACCAAAGAGATTCAGATAAGCCGAGAGCTTCGAAGGGCCAGTGCCTAACTGGACCACGTCAACTGGTTCTAATTGGCTACTCTCGCTCCCTTTCTCTCCGCCTCTGGCCCGCAAACCATCAGCTGACGGAGCAATTGATACACCGGAAGCAATGGCATTGGTGGAAGTGTCTACGTGGAGATGAGAGTGGGAGTGGCCGTGCGAATGACCCTCAGCTCCTTCATCGCCACCAAGAACCCGCAAGGATTTCTCCATGACGAAAAACGCGGCGAAACCAACAAATATGCCAAGCCTACCAATGGGTGTTGGGCCATCGTGATATGAGATTCAGAGTTTCACACACCCGATCAGTATGTTCCGTTTATCTTCAACCATGACAAAATGAGCACTCGAATCTTGATGCTCGCCGAGAAACGCATGGGGTATCAAATGCAGGAAGACATCCGACAGGAGGCCACCTGTCTGCACAATCCATGAGACAAAATAATTCCAAATACTAGGGGAAGGAGGAAGCTCACGGCAAATGCAGTCATAGTATTGAGGGTATCTGGATCGATTTCCGCGGGAATGAATGCCAGGATAAAGTTAGGCACCCTGAAACGTTGGTGATCCGCTCAGCGAACTTCGAAATCATCCAAGGGTCGAATAGACGTACGAGCTGATGTAAAATGTTCCCAGAACTGCGACAAATATTCACGAACGTGCCAAAGGCCCATAGGCACAAACGACGAACCTGCGTTCCAGCCAGGACCGAAGGGGAATAACCAAGCAAACACCTGCCGCATGATGGCAGATTCATTATCTTCCACAACGCGTTTGAGGTCGCTCAGTTTCTCCACGGCAGCACAATTTTGAACGTCTGATTCCTGGCCATCAGTGACACGTCGGGCAGTTAGCAATGTAAAGTGGTGTGGAGGTTTGAGACATTTACCCGTATGACTAACTTCGGCTCCTCAAAACAGAGGGCAGTGTGGGTAGTAAGCGTGAAACACAGTAAAAGAGCGACGAATAGCAAAGTATAACCCTTTCGCGCCCCCATGTTTTGAATCCGAGAGAGTCGCAAGTGGAAGCGTACTACAGCTGTTGAATGCAGGGCCGGGCGGAGTCGCAGCGAGGTTATGCATCGGAAAGCATTCCGAAATCCGAACCTCGCGTCCGGCAATCGGATCACGCTGCTACTGCAGTGTCTTGGCCTCGCACTGGGGATGAACTGCAACTTGGTAGGACATGTATCCCTCGAAAACTGAGCAGCTTGCTCTCGCTGCAGCGGAAGGCCTCATGATCTCCACAATGGCACGCTATGATCCTTCTCACGACGTGTTTCACGGTACGGCTAACCATGGCCGTTTTTATCCCTCTCTCTCGTTGACTTTTACGGCTTGCTGTCAGTCCAGCGCGTGAGGAAGACAGCCCTGTCTCTTGCACGTTCACTCCCACACGAAAAGCCGGATCTTCTCGTAGTGGAACTTGCCGCACTCTTGCACGACGTATTAGACAAGAAATATGTCTCGGAGGCCGAAGCTGCCGATCCCTACGGCTATTTTTTACCATTCTTTCGATTGTTAATCAAGGACTGTGCATTAGACCTTATATGCGATGGTAGAGCCGCTCTGATCGTGAAAATCGTGGAAGATGTGTCATGGACAACGGAGAAGAAACTGCGCGAGAGCAATAAGCTTGGAGAGTGGCATACTACGTGCACGGAACTCCACTGCGTTCAAGACGCCGATCGTCTGGACGCAATCGGGGCATTTGGTGGGCCATCTGCATTTCAAAACTTGGAGAGCACCTAACTGAATGGCAACCTTAGGGATCATGCGGTGCGCAGCGTACAGCGCAGTAGTGAACCGGTGTGTTTGATCCGGCAGATGACACACGTATCTCATGGGCTTTGCAGACCTCTGCACGCCCCGCCGGGTCGTAGTGACACAGCCATTCAGCATTTCTACGATAAACTTCTTCATATACAGGAAAGACTCAAGACGGAGCCCGGAAAAGTGATGGGTGCACAGCGCCACCAGTTTGTAAGCTGTGAGATCGAACGGAGATTCTGGCCGAGGCACTCATATATATTTTAATAGATGTTGTCATTTTTGCAGGCGGTCCAAGATGAGTGTGGTCCTGAGCTTGTGCCCTCTGTTTCATCGGAAGCTCGGGAGGGCTAGAGCACGATCATGAATTTAGTATCTCCCCCGAGATGACATCGCGAGGCCATTTCGTGTAGCATACAAATTAGATTCTTAGATGAGGCACTACCGGTTGAGAAGGCATTGCCAAGAACTGTGATCCAGTTGCTGTATGACAACCGACTGCGAGCCTTGAACTTCTGTTTTGCAATCATCCCCATGGAGTATATCGGACCGACTGCCCGCCTCTCCTGTCACCTTGAAGCCAATATTGTGACTTCAACACCAACACCTAACTTTAGTTCCGGCTTTGCGGATTTCGTCATCTCTCCTGGGGCCCGTGAAACCCGATCGAGCATCCGCGCGATTTTTTTTGGACAAGTTTTTTTATCATATAGCGACCAACGCCGTCTAGACCTATACAATACCCTAACGCGCCCAGCGAGCCGGACGGCCCGAAGAAAAATGCCTTTACGTACCCCGTCCGCACAAGGACATAGGACTCAGTGATCCTCCTGGACATCCCGGACAGCAGGGAGCCGTGGAGGGCTAATACCTACTAAAACTCAC
>JBBPKK010000425.1:0-25498 GCA_038089215.1 Tylopilus vinaceipallidus
CTGGACAGAACCACTGACTAAAGGAGCCATGGTCAGTCGCGACATTAATATTGCCCCGGTCAGTTCGACTTGCACGCCGGTGGCAGGCCTCTTACCCAGGCCACTCGAATGCTAAGCCGCTGTGGTCAGACGACTCGATACGAATCAAAGTACTTGCAATGCATGCAGGGATGTTTGCCGCGGGCAGACCACGTCCTCAGTATTAGGATGTCCACTCCGAGCACGCGGACCTGCTCGTTTTGCATCAGCCGCGGTACTCCATTCACCCAGCCTTCCGACCTTGTCTCGTTACCGGTGTCGGTGGCCGGGCTGCGTTGGTGGTATTCAGCGTGCACCCAGTCAGTCTGAAAGCGGGGCCCCGACCGCCCTCCGAAACTGAATCCAATGATTCATTCGTGCCAGCAAGTCAAAACAACCAAATTTTTTACATCTCGCATCATCCTACCTGCACACATGCAACGCGCTCTCTGACAATAGCAATAGACACTGTCAATTTTGACGAGTATCGCTTCACGCCAGCTGAGCGAAGCCGACTTGGGCATTACCAACATCAAACTGCGTGTAGACGTTGCTGAGGAACACATCACCGATAATCCAGAACGCTATGTCACCGGGCGAGCGATCAGTATAGTATCCTCATCATATACATAGCACGCGCGCCACATCGTAGCATGGAGGAAATACTCACAAAAATCGCTGCTGGCCACGATACCACTCACACACTGGCTGGAACCAGACGTCGCCTCCCCGAGGTTGAGGACGTCCGCGGGGATGGTGAAGGATGTTCCACCAAAGTTAAAGCTGACTGAAGGAAAAGAATCGCATGGGACTTTGCGAGTGTTAATGGGATGACGAGAACAAAGAGAATGTGAACATACGGGTGTAATACCCTTCCCCTACTGTGCTCGACGCGTCAGTACCACCGAGCGTTTGGTAGAGGCTTGCGACGTCTGAAGTTGTGCCAACCACGAGCGTGGTGCCGGTGTCAATGACAGAGTCAATGTCGCTCAGAATTGTTGTCCCGCTGCTCTCGACGCTATCCATGCTGACTTGCCAGTAAGCCTGCGCAATCATGTTAGCAGCGTTGATGATACGTATGCCCGACTCGCCGCTCACTTGTTGTGTGACAGGGGTGAAAGTGAAATCACCAGTGTACAAATTCTCGTTCGCACCACCTAGGTACAGCTCTGATCCAGTTGTTGCGAGTTTGAACGAGAACACAGATTCGACTGACGAGTCCTGGGAGATTATAGTCTGAAATACGGGGCTCGCCCCGAATCCAGAGAGTGACTCGAAACCCATTCCCAACACACCATCTGCAGGAAATTGAGTTTTTTCAAAATTGTCCGAGTATGTACTGGCAACGCCGAGGGTTTGCTTAGTGGCCTGCTCTATCGTTAGATACCATGACGTCAAGACCAAGAGTGACGCATACTGTAAGCCCTGCAACCGTAACTGTATCGGAATACTCTTCTCCCGATACCGAACTAGAAGTAGAACCGTATCCATAGTCAAAGGAGAAAGTCTGACCCAAGTCCTTCGAAGTAGAGGAATCGTCTGGATTGTAGATGGTATGGCCTTGACAATTTGAATCCGTACAGTCAGGTCCTGGTAAGAAGAGATCACTAGGATCCAGTTGAGCAGGTCCTCTCAGTACAGGACTATAGAAACGTGCCTTGAGCCTGTATCAAAGTCCACTGATACGGATCGTGAGATGTACGTCTACTGATAACGAAAGGTGTTTCACCAGTGAAGTCGGAGGCAGGGGTACCGACTGAAATGGTGCCGTACCACAGACTACTTTCATAATCAGTCAAGGATACACTACCAGTATTACGCTTCTCAGTGTTCTTGGAAGCGGAAGGGTGCGGAGTCCCCGTATTCTTCTCAAAATTGTCGAATCCACGACGGATCTTACTGGCAGTGGTGAGAATGCTTGAGTTGAAACTTGGCAAGTGCAGATGGAACGAAACGTACGCCTCTGTTGATGCAACCTGAGCCTTCAGCGCCGCGATATTAACGCTCCCGTCGGAATTAACTAATCCTGAGCGTTTGGTGATGGGAATGGCCATACTAGACCTCCGGCGCACTGTTGATGGTGCTGCTGCAGTCAAGACAGCCAGTGCGACGACAGAAGTTGCCAGAGCGAAGCGCATCTTGTCACGATGTTGAGACACCAAGACGACCAGTGCAAATGACCCCGACGTACCGCCTCTTAAATAGACCAGACATGGGTGATTGAACGGTTCATTACACGCGAGCGTTGCACTCTGCGGGGATAATTCGAAAGCACTAGTCTCGGGGTGACGTAAAAGAACTGCTTAAGCGACTCTTCTCAGCCAGACAATAGGTTGTTCAAGCCTAGTTGTCATTGAACAACTGGTGACTTCTGGTCGACCGTTTATGGGAGCCGTAGCGATGTCTGTTGGATGTGGGGTGCGGCTGAGGGTCTTACCGTTTCGGTGGAGGATCCGGTTCTATTGCGCATATCATGGAGCAGGTTATGCAGGCAGTAGCTCGTACGCCAAACGAGGTTTTGTGCTGCTCGGTGGTTATTATTTATGTAAGCTATTTGGAAAACCCAATTTAGAAGATTATGAAGGTAGAGAATAATGATGTAGTGCGGAATGCTTACACGTGCCACAACCCCCTGGACTAGTGTGTAGGCGCTCAACGACCACACCCTCCGACGAGCTCATGATGATGAAAGCATTGAGTAGAATCTGGACATACAAGCTGTGTTGGGATTAGCTTTGATGGAACAGCTACTTGGCCCTCACTCCAGGGAAGCCATGACTCTGAGTCGGGATCCGAAGACCAAGTTTTGGAGCGAACAGTTGACAATTAAACACACGAAGTCGAAGCTTCGGCAGTCAGGCCAAGACTGGATTAGATGCCGAGTAAGGTATAAACAATGCACTCGTGGCTCGTCATATAGGTACATAGTCGGAATTAGTTCGAACTTTCACATACCTGTGTGACGCGAATCAACTTCTGCGTCGGCTACTAGGCAACAGCGGCGTTGTTTTGTCCAATCGGAACTTTCAAACCAGCTTAAACGAAGTTGACTCAGATTTACCAAATGTCACACCGAAGCAGGTGACCTTGCGGACCGATTTAAATTAGAAGCAAGAACGATCAGTAACCGCCAATCAGCTTAGAAGGCGAAAAAAATTATCTCATCTACTTTTGGCCCAGCGCTACCGAAAGGGATAATCCAGTTTTGAATGGACTGCATCTAAGTCCTAGGAACCTGAAGACAAGTTGCGGACTCATGTTAATGCGCCATATGACCTCCGTGTAGGCTGCGAAGGCTCACATGAGAGACAATTTGAGTTGGTTAAAAGATGTGCAACATCTGAATGGAGTACTAACATGCTATAACAAGCGATGTTGTGTACATACCTCAATCTATCCCAATACCAAAAAAAAAAAGCAAAGCAGCGTACGGCTTGACGAAATCCACGTTTTCCGGACGGACCATAATCAGCATGCATTAGGACCACATTCAGGGCGAACCACCGCCATACACGTGCGCGCTGATCCCTTTGTCGGTTCTCTCATTACACACGCTTGAGCCCAAACCGAGTTGGGTGCGGCGCGAGCGAGAATGCACGGTGGATAAGTCGCGAGCGGGAGGTGTGAGGGATTGAAAAGGTGAGTGGTAACACTTCCAGGCCCCAGAACTGGCCTGCAGGGCATTCTTGCCAGGGGGTAGGAAGGCAACAAGTTGGTCTGTGCCCAGCACCGTGACATCGATTAAGATTACATAAGGCAGACCGTTCGCCGACGGGGCTTGAAATGCGCCTCTCACATAACCCCGCTCTCCCGGGGAGCGAACTATGTCGCTTCTACTAGTAGCGCGCGAGCTATGGCCATGAGGGAGATCGCCCAGTTATCACTGCATCGATGCACCTCTTCAAGGCCGCTGCTCCAACTGTCGCTGTTCCTCTCATGTGGCTCTGGTTTGCCATGTCTGCGGACAAGTCCCATGATGTCCTGATCTCTTCCTATGAATGCGAGGAGAAGCCATTGAGGTTTGCGGTCGACTGTGGAGATGACATATATGCTGTAGGGGTTAGAACATAAACGGCGTCCGTGAGAGGAAGGCTTGACTTGGACATTTAGTGGTAGTAACTTCGGCGTGGTTTAGTGGTTTAGTAGGAAGTTTGGCGTGAACCACGATCAAGAGCATCCTCGATGTCCTTACAGATAGAAGAGGCATGACCCAAGTTGCGGTGCGCGTGCTTACTGTATGAGAAGTCGTAAGTCGGACATATTATCTGTATCATGCTTTCTTGGATCATCTGCCCGAAGTCAATCAACTTGAAGCTCTACAAGATACCGTACATTTTCGATCCGTACATAACATAACAACAGCTTGGTATAGCCAGGACATTGTGCACATCAGGCAACTTCTACAGGTAATCCCATGGACAGCCTGCTAATAGGCTCTTTGCTAATATCGTCTGCGGTAGCGAGCCCGACAAATTCCCCCCCCTCTTTCGGGATATTATGCTCAAAATCGGGCGGGAACGTCCCCTCCAAGAGCGACTGAAGCTGCTTGGCGATGTACGACGAGTTCAGGGCGGTCTTTGGGACCGCACCAATATACATGACTAGACCAAGTTAAGCGGCTGCAGAGAAGCCTATATTTCATCGGATCCGAATCTCACCTGCAGAATCATCGGGCCCAGTATGCTCCGCTTCGACGGCGTGGATCATGTCCTTGAGAAAGAGAACATGATAAGTGTGAAACTCAGCTGTAAGAAGACAATAGAACGGGTTCTTACGCAGTGCCAAAAGACCATATCACCAGGCTGGACTTTAGGCATGGAAATCATTGTCTCTTCAAGTCGGAGGTGTGGGTGGAGTTCGGGCGTTGGCATAGGTCCAGCAAACCAGGTACCCATGGGCATGATACCAGGGAAGTCTGGAGTGGAGATGTCTACAGGGGCAGCTCCATGAACAATCACCAAGAGCGAGAATGAAGATTAACAGACCAAACTTCCAATTTTTGAAGTCGAAGATGTCAGGAGAATCAACTGGCACAGTTGGGCTGAAGAACGGACGAAGGAGCAGGTATGCGTTCGACAGCTTAACGTCAGGGAAGACGCGAAGGGTTCCTTGAGACGGTGCTATTTCGCTACAAATCCGACCAACGGATTGATCAGCAGTGTATCAAAGATCGTCCAGGTACACCAACCTCATTGCCATCCATCCCTGCCAAGTCCTGAACACGCTGATCCTTCCGGGGTTATCGTAAACAAAATGATGTGCCGCAGCACGGGTCTCGACCTCATAGGGATCATGCTGGCGCCAATTGCCAGCGAGAATGCCCTCATAAGTACGACGGAACTCTTTATGTTCCCATAGCTCAATCCCGCAGTCTGCAAATCGGTCAGGGACAATACATGAAAGTAAGAGACAACACACTGTCAACGTGGGGGGGTAACCAGTTCCAGCGAGTGTCAGGACGGCGAATGCGGAAACCATCAGCATATGCTAAGGGAACAGAAAGATCGAGACCTTCGGGTGAATTCCCAGACCCAACATGGAACAATTTGCTGAGCCAAGCAGTGGCCTTCAAGACATTGGGATCAGTGTGAGCCTGCACCTGTGAGGGCGACCAACTAAAGAAAAGTTGAGAAAGAAGGCGACAACCGAGGACGAGAAGACGGACTAGGTGTGCCAAAACTGCCTGTCGTCTGCCGGTATCCCTGTCCGAAGGATGGTCAGCAAATATGTCAAATACCGTGAATAAAAACTATAACCAGTTGTGTGTGGGTTAACCTTGAGGAATTCTTTGAGTTTAGGCTTCCAGCTAGAGGCTATCTTGGAATCGACGACGTTGCGAATGACGATGGAGCCATTGCGTTTAATGACCTCTATCTCTTCTGGGGTCAGCTTCTCCAAGTCGGAAAAGTCAACCTGTACGATATACTATACAGGAACAAAATCAGCCACAAAGCGCAGCAGAGGCTACCGATTTCTGGCCTACATCAGTACCAGCCTGGGCAATTTCCGCAGTGCGTTTAGCGAGCTCGGCGAGGAGATCCTTCCATGACGACATGAGCTGCTCTTCTGTAGTCGCCGAGGCAATCTCGCGTTTCAAATCGACGAAACGCGAGGGCCATTCAAAGGAATAAGACATGATGAGTAGTCACTAGTCGGTTGGTGCAATGACACTTGCAGGACACGATACTTGCCTGATCGTAATGGGTTTTATACCTTTCCGAGCGATTTCGGATCCGAGAACTCCCTTCTTATGGTTGGCCCATTAAGAGAATGCTGCATGATTTTGACAGCGTATCCGATTAGAATCTTCGTGACGTGTATTCGTGATGTATTCGTGAAGCGACATATGAGGCGCGAGGCGAGGCGCGCTCAATGCTTAGTTCAGCCCACGTCGCAGTTCGGTTCACTGCGACTTAGCCGAGGCAGGCGATGAACGGGAATACGTTATGCTGGATCCCAAAATGGGTTGGCGCCGAACTGACCTCCAGCTGCAACGCGGCCCGGGAAAAAGTGTGGCTGCCGGTTTGCAGCTGGCGAGTGTTCGAGAGTGGGGTGAAGTCAAGCTAAACAGTTGTGGTAGTTGACTGGCCCAGAAGTCACTCACATGTCCAGGCACTTCGACAATGAGCATCACTCTACCCCTCGACAGTATGCTGCTATTGAAGGCTACTTTGCTGGCGCCTTGTACTACGAACCAGTACAGCCCGCCTTCCATGATCGAGATTTGGAAATCCTCAGGTCTGGCGACAATGACGAAAGACAATCCACACCTGAAACATGACCCCAATCAGTCTATGATCCAAGCCAGCAGTCCATGTACCACACACTTATGAATTGCGACTGTAAATGGACATACAACTCGGGCATGCCAGGCAGACCGGACAGGGTTGGCCAGAAGGTGTTGGTGTCACAGGGAGGGGCTTACGATATTCCCACCTGTTCTGACTCGGTTAGTTCGCACTGAACTGAACTCGTGAACTGAACTGAGAATTGAGCACACCTATGAAAGCACCCTTTGAAATATATACCCACTGGCAGAGGTCCTGGGCTGGGCCGGCAAAAGGGATGGTGACGTGAAAGGAGCACTTTCAAATCTGTCAGCCGAAAAAGTTGGACGAACCATGCCTCCAAAAGCGGGGGTTCTCCGCATCTTAGCAGAATTGTGATACAAAATTTCCTAATATAGAATTTTCAAAGTTAGTGGTGTGGAGGAGTATCGGAAGTCATGGCTGCCGAATCCTTACTACGTATCAACTCGGGAGACTAAAAAGACTATGCAGTTCGACAGAGTACGGGTTTATATAGGCATGGGTTATTACGGAGCTATGGAAAGCCGGAGCATTGTGCTCGGGCAGCCGGACCACAAAAGGAAAAATTGAGACTCGCCAAACTAATAGAAAAACGCCGGTGAAGGACCTCGAACACTGCAAGTTTGGCCAATTGGTCACATGACGTTTCGAAAAGCATGACAATCGCTCGGATGACACAGAGTAACAGATAGCTTAGATGTTCAGTCAGTGATGGTGAGACGGACAAGGATCGTAGCAATACGAATCAAAAGACAATTCCGATTCTATACTATAGAACAAGAATACGTCACTCCACTGTAATTACATCACGACTCCCGCGACCCTCGCTCTCCGAGTCCCCCACCTCAGGCCCGAGCAAAACTCCTGTAGCTCGAAGCCAGGCCATTCGTTACAAAAATGCCGTTTCTCGGATGCAGCAACTTCGTCTTCCAAGGGCACCATTTAAGGATCAATTCCTCAGCCAAGTAAACTGCGCTGATGGTGCCACCTTGTGATTGCGACGAGGACGAACCTGTTCTCCCGTTCTTCTCGACACGACAATATCACCATTCTGTTCCAAGAAACGCACTGGGATGCATGCTGTCGAAGATCATTCAGGAGAGACGGAGACAGGAGCGCGACAATGAACAAACCATAATTTCACTCGAGCACCTTGCCATCTGTTCCATTAAAAACTGGACCTTGTCAGGCTGACGCGCACATTCTTGCATAAACGATTCTAGTTGCGCCTTGTCAACCCACATTTCCGTTTCTGTGACGTACTGGAGCAGCATGACAGCGCAGCCAACAGCGATACCCACTATCCTCGGTCGTGAGGAGTCACCCTGCTGTTGGTGACGATCTCGCCGGCGGTGCACATACGGCACGGTCTGTGCTGTCCGTCAAGTTGACGCTCATGTCGAGCCACGCAGCGGAACCTACCGTGTGGGCCCGCACTCTGAACAATAGCTCCGGCGCATCTCCCACAAATCTCAGACGTGTGTCGTTCACAGCCCTGTGGGGTTCGTTAGGGCATGGCCCACCACGAGAGGATGAGGCGTACGTGGCCACGCGGGCAGATGACGCCAGATTGGTGTACTCAGGCCCGGACAAGTTGGCCGGGCTGTCCAGGAGGTCCCTGACCTGGCCGCGAACCATCCACACGCCCGCGGTGGCCTTGGTCATCAGGAGCTGTCGGAGCGACCGGCACGTGCGCGCGAGGTGGAGGAGGTCAAGGGGGCGCACGTTACGCCGCGATCTGTCGCCCCTCTGCCAGTCCATGTACCGCATAGGGGGGTGCGACGCACGAGGAAGAGGACGTCGAGGTTCAGCTGGCAGGGCGAGCTGGATGTGAGGATCGTGTGCCAGCGCGATGCGTTTGATGGTCGCTCTGGTGTGCACCATGGTGGGCGTACGAACGAAAAGGGCCTCTTTCGCGGCCGGTGGTGTGCTCTCAGCTAGGGCCGATGATCCTGGCCGAGCGCGCCCCTTTCGGATCGCGTGACGACACGTTGCCGGTCCCATGCAGTTCTGGAGCGGGGTACCAGACCCACTCCAACCCTCCCTCGACGTCAAGCGATTGCACGAAGCACACGGAAAAAAGTCTGTCGATAAAAAGGCCATGTGACCATTCGGTTAATATTCAGCTGGGGGTATTCGAGGTCTGCCATTCGGATTTCTTCCTTTTAGAGTTCGGCGGTCGGACGAATCGAGCACGATACTCCGGCTTTCCATACGGAGCTGATCATGGAAGTTACATCTCTGGGCTGACGGTACATCGGAGTTTTGTTCTCGGCACACGGCCAGAGAAGTGGCAGAGTAAGCCGTGCACGGTCACGTCATTGATGTTTTTACCCTGATTGTCGATATTACTCCCAGGAAAGTCAAGAAGGCACCCTCCTTTATAGTATTGTAAACCTCACGGAAGTCTTCCAAGACCGCGCTCAACGATAAGGATGGTTCGGAGCCGAAGAGGGCGGAAAACAGACCCACATACACACCATCGTGTACTCGGTTGCTTCGTTCCATCACCTGCCCTAGCAGCGTACGTCGTGTGTCGATTTGGGACCAATACCTCCTGGTTGCGAGGGCATTTGCTCTCTCTTTTTTTTTTGGAACGCAATTATTGTCTGTTGAGACACCGCCACATGTCGGACAGTGCTGGACTGGGTACGTAAGGGACGCAGCTGTGTCATCCCCGAGGTCGCGAACACCCCATCGGCCAGGCGTAAACCCTCCAATGGGTCGGTCCATTCTCACCGGCCGTTTTAGACGTGCACCTCTTCGAATCAGCAGCCCCCCTGTTTTGGCAACTAACGTAGTGACTGCGGGTGACATATACTCGGAATGCCGGAGCGAGCGGGTATGATTAGAACAGAGGTGCAGTGAGAAATGAAACTACAAGTGGGCGGTTACCAGGAATGTTGGCAGCGGTGGCCAAGGTTTGCCGTGGCAAACCGGGCATTAGTCATGTGTGATGTGACCCTTCCGTTGGCTGCCTAATAAGGTAGATGGTCTCCGTTCTCCTGGTATCTTGATGAACTTTGATGTAGGGCGGGGAAGGAGTGGTGAGTGACGGGTCTTGATTTATCTTGCTGAACGTCACTAGGTAGGCTGGCGGCGGTGACCGAGCGGTTAAGATAAAGGAAAGATGGGCCGCCTAGGACACCAGGGGTGCCCTAGGGGTGAGTCCGCGTCCAAGGGAGAGAGCCTGTGCTGTCAGTCCACATCACCGATCCGACGGTCACCCTCCTCCGAGGATCGGGGCCGCGCATGTGTCCAAGCGGGAGCGCAAGGGGCGGTGCTCCATTCGGTACGGGAGAGGTGGGTAAGAGGGCGGGTTAGGCAGTGGTTTCGAGCCGGCGAGAGCTCTCATCAGGGGGCTACCGCTACCTCGACCGCCGCCCTTCTGGGCGCTATGTAGGGACCTACCACCTGTAGCCTACCATAGGGAGTCGGCAGAGGCATGCCAGACGTGATGCTGAACAGCGTGCTCGACCTGTAATATAGGGGGTGATGGCGGGTGGGGAGAACGGAGCGCCATTCCCGACAGTGGTCAAGCGTGATGCCTCGCACGGGCCAACCGGGCTGAAGACGCTCCTTTCGGGTTGCGTGACAGCACGTTGTCGGTCCCATGCAGGTCCGGGGTGGGGCCCAGCGGGGCCACTCCAGCTCTCCCTTGGCATCAGGTGATTGCACGAAGCACACGGAGAGCCGTTTGCGGCTCTGCGTTATGGATCCTAACTCCGCAATGCGCAGACCGAAGCAGATAGATTCGGTAACCTAAAATACTACAGAGTGCGATGGAACAGAGGGGTCAGATTAGCGACAAGTCTTAGAGCGACCTCTGCAATATATATGACTAGGTAATAGGAAAGCGATGACGAAAAGGGGAGATAATGAGGAGGAACTTGACAGATGAGGAGAACGGGATGACTAGCGTAGTTGCCTGCTTGGCGTCGAATTCGCTGCCATTCATCGAGGCGCGTCGCCCACGGTCAGTTACCAGTCTTCGCCAGTCTGATGTCATCGGGATGGGGGGGTACAGTGGTAACCCGGGGTTCGCGGCTGAGATCCTCACATATACGGGAGGTTCGTTGTTTGCGAGAGCAATCAGCAAAACACCTTACACGACGTCTCAAAAGATGACCCACTGGATGGGCTGAAGAGACATTGGTGGCGGTTTGAAGGTGCCAATCGACCATCATCCGTGACGAAGTGACGCTCAATTTTCAGCCTCCTTTGTCAATACCCGCCCCGTTTCATGCTCCAAGACCGACCACGTCGCGGGTCGGAGCGCTGACATTACGAGCGCTCGTCGCGCACCTCATCGTTTACGGCAACAGTCGGCGGAACGTCCCGTATGGTGTGAGCATCTCAGCAAAGGGCTCGCCTATGTGGCTTATCCTCCCAATGACGCCATTTGTCCGGTAAAGACGGGCCACCGCCCGCAGGAGACGTGCTTCGATAAACGGGAGGGAGGAGCTTCCCAACCAGGAGGGTATGTATGGGTCTCAAATCGGACTGCTCAGCTGGGAAGAGGGAACTACAAGGAGGAGCATGGTGGAGGCAATGGAACAAGGTGATTGCATGCCGCCGTCTGTGAGGATCTGCATATTCGCTACCCTTTCCGACTCATCCTCACCATTCCGTGCATGGTGAGATGTCTCAGGCACCGTCATGGGTGTGCGTGAAGGTCCTCAAAGTGCTATCAGTCAGGATATGCTTTCCCGTTCGGCCCATCTTGATGTCGTAAGTAAAAATACAATGTATCATCCGTGTCGGCGTCCATCACTCTGCTTGAAAAACACAGCGCATGACAGGTAGGTCAATCGAATCAGGTGCCCCGTCAAGACCGGTAGAAATCAACGTGTGGATACGACGGTCAAAACGTCGACACGAGCTACTTTGCATGCCCCATGGGCCGACATCAACTTGAAGCACCCGAGGAGGCTCGTCCTCGCAAGATCAAACAAGGGTAGCGAAGCCAACCCGCAGATTACCGACGTCGAACACCGTGTAGACGTTCCGAAGGAAGACATCGCCCATAAGCCACTCCGCTGTTCGGACGGAGCGAAAAAGGTACAACGGGCGTGATGTTAGCCGATCGCGGGGGACATGAAAAAATTCCGGCTCAACTGGTGCTTTCGCCAACGATCCCGCACACACAATCGGTGGTACTGCCCGGAACCCTCCCAGCATTGAGGGTGGTGAGGGGGAACGAGGTACCAGCGACGACGAAGCTGACGGTCGGGAAGGACGAGCACGGGACTGCAGCGTGTGAGCAAGGTGAGAATGACAAGCATATACATACATACAGCTGTAGTACCCGGCTCCCACCGTCTGAGTCTCGTCTTTTCCACCAAGTGCATTGTAAAATGTCGCAACGCTTGCGGATGGCCCATAAATGAGGTTGGATCCGGTGTCAATGATAGAATTGATATTGCTTAGAATCGTACTTCCGTTACCCTGTATGCTATCCATCGTGATTTGCCAATATGCCTCCACAATCGTGCCAGTTGAGTCGAGTGCGTGGACAATAGCGCATGACCCACTTGTCTGGTAACAGACGCATAACTAAAGGCACCGGTGTACAATGCCGAGTTCACCCCGCCGAGGTACAACTCGGAACCGCCGGTCGTGCTGAGCTTGAACGCAAATACGGGCTGAGTCGTCTGACCCTGCGAGACAAGAGTCTGGAATACGGGAGCCGCGTTGAACTCGGAAATGGACTGAAAAGCCATTCCCAACAGCCCGTCCGGGGGAAATTCGTTCACTGCCAGTTCACTGGAGTATGAATCTGCGACGCCAAGGGTTTGTCCTGTCGCCTAATTCGCCGTCAGACGCCGTGACATCGAGTACAGGAGTCGAGTATACCGTGAGTCCAGCGATGGCAACCGTGTCTCTGTACACATCTCCAGAAACCATAGAACCATCCTCGAGTTCAATAGTGAATGTATTCCCTAGGTCCGCAGCAGTGGAGGAAGTGCTTGGATTGTAAATGGTGTGGCCTGCGCAGTTTGAACTTGTACAGTTGGGTCCCGGCAAGAAAAGGTCACTGTTAATCTGATTCAGGTGGTCCACTCGTACAAAACTGTCGAAACGTGCCTGGAGCCCGTATCCAAGTCCACCAAGACCCACGGTAAGTCAGGGATGCGCTTACAGTGCAGGAAACTGACCGGTGAAAGCGGAAGCAGGAGTACCCACGGAAATAGTGCCGTACCACGTCTCCTTTTGGTACGTCAGGGAAACAGCGCCTGTGGCCCGCTTCTTGGTTCCCTTCAAAGCAGCAGAGTGCGGACCGCCCGTATTTTTTTCAAAATTTTCGAAGCCACGACGGATCTTGCTGTGGATGGATGGATGGAACTGATATGAAGCAAAGGAAGAACGGAACATACGCCATGGCTGATGAAGCTTGAGACTTGAGTACCTCGATATCAACGCTCCCATCGGGGTTTACCGACACAGAACGTTTGGAAATGGGGATGGCTATACCCGTTTCCTGTCCCACTGGTTGCGGTACTGCTGCAGCCAAGACAGCCAACGTAACGACGGACGTCAATAAGGTGAAACGCATGTGGATCAGGTGAACAGTGAAAAGGGCACGCAAAAGCGACTGAATGTACAGCTCGGTATCCTACCATATATAGCCCAGTAATGGGGTGGAATGTAGTTCATTTCACGCGACGCTGTCCACTGCGGGAAGAACTGGACGGCAAAACGGATCAAGAAGCCTTGATCCCCGGTCAGACAATAAACCATGTACACCCTTTGCGAAGCAGACCTGCGGGGCAGCTTAACGATTGCATTCATTCGAGAAAATACAGTTAGAAAAAGGGCGAATGCGCTGTTGCCATGTCAGTTGAGGAGGGCGAACTTGGGTTGACTAGAGGACATTGGTTCAATCAGCGGCGGTAGGCGGATTGGCCTCTATTGAAGGCATGCCGGAATCACCACACGGTGATCAGGAATGGAAGAAAAGGTTACCTCACTGGCACAAGCAACTCGCCTCCGCGCAGTGTGGTGTTCAAATGTTAGTGATGTACGCAATCAATGAGCTGGTAAGCGGGGAGAACACTGTTCGGAAGTAGGAGATGATCAGTGAGTTCCGCCTGCGACTTCTATCCATCACCTTCCTCAGCTTGGGTGTAAACAGGAGAAACGACGTACCCCTAAGGGCTAAGCAGGCCGTGGGGAGGGATGCGCACGGGACTACGAACTATCAACAAGGCGAAACGGATGAAGCAACGCAACCACACATATATAGCTATGACATTCTTCATCTTTACCACCAAGAGTATTGTGAAATGTTTTCACGTTTGTGGATGGACCATAAATGAGGTTTCTACCAGTATCGATGATGCATTGGATGTTGCTGACGACCATCAGTCCCTTGCCCACATACTATCCATCCTGATTTTCCAAAACGCCTGCTCGATCGCGTCAGTAGGATCGTGGAAATGCCTGGTCACAGCTCACTTGTTTCGTAACAGGCATGTTAGTGAAAGTTGCAACCCGTGTACAAAGCCAAGTTCACACCGCCAATACACAGCCCCGAGCTCCCTCCGAGCGCAAGTTTGAACGCAAACACAGGTTTATCTGTCTTTCTCTGAGTGACGAGCGTCTGGAATACAGGAGACCCCTTGAACTCGAAAAGGACCCGGAAAGCCATGCCCATCATGCTATCTGGAGGAACCTCGGTGGGTGCAAAGTCGCCAAAGAAATCATCAACAATACCAGAAGCTTGCGCTACTCAGCCATGAGATACAGTATGGTTAAAATTGGGACCCGGGTATACCGCGAGTCCGGCAAAGATAACCGAGTTGGCAGACACTTCTGATTACACTTGCCGATGGCTCTCGGGAAACCTGCCAAGCGTTTAGTTATCGTTAGAATGGGCCAAATTCATGAGAATGGCCAGCGCATGCCAGCTTCTACCGAGTTCCCAGGATTCCTGTCGATGATTACAGTAAATGAGAGCCGTAAATGGAATTGTTTCAGACGTTTACTGGAAGTTTGCTCACAGGGGCAATGGGCTTTGCTGATCGTGAAAATGCTATGTCTGGTGTGGCTTGCCAGGGATATCTCAAATCGGGACGAACTGAGTGTTGAACCTGATTGCGAACTTGCATCACGATATCATTCCAGTTCGTGTTGTTGGAAGAGACAGCGGAGGTTTATTTCTCACGGTTGGCAGTCGCCCAGTCACATGCTCTGTGACGCCGCAGCCCTTCATTGTAGACGATACTGGACATCAGCAATTCATGTAGAGATCAAACTTGTGACGAACCGAGACTGTACCAATAGGTAATCGGGTGGATTAAGGCTTACACTGGAACTGTCCTCGAGGATGACGGCCTCAAACCGATCCCTCAGGTAGGACGCAAACACACTCTTGAGGAAGTCGGCTTTGGGGACAGATCTGGCGGTGCCGCGGAAGGCGTACCCTCTCTCGAGCAGGGTTTGCACGACAATGTAGCCTGTCGCGCCGGACACGAGGACGTGGTGGGCGGCCGAATGACAGGCATCGGGGTGGGTATCAAGCGAGGTCGATCATAGGGTTTGGAGGTGCGAATTAGGCTGGCGATAAGCGAGTGACTAGGAACTGGGAGGGTGAGCTGTACCATAACGAGTAGAAATTGGCTCCCAATGTCAGAGGCATGAGTCGCTTGTCGTCGTCAATTTCGCGGACGCACACTAGCTGCGGCGAATGTTTATTCCTCCTTGCATGATTAAAAAATGCGCACGGCGCTGGCACATAATAAATTATTACGGACGAGCGGGACTCGGAAAAGATCCTTGCGTGGGAGACCAGAGCAGACGCGTCCGCCGCTTTCGAGGCCGACGTGGACGATCATGGCAACCACGAACGGGCACGGCCCCGCCCCGCCCTTGACGACTTCGACCTCGGCCTCCGACGCCGATGCGCCCCCGCCGCCCTTCGACGCCGCCCTCTTCCGCGCTTACCTCCTCGCCCTCCTCCCGCCCGTCCTCGCCGCATCCGACGACGACCTCCTCACTCTCTTTGACGACGACTTTGACGACAAGGTTGCCCGCTTCGCAGCAGATGGCGGCGGCGTCATCTACGTCGTCAAGGTCAGGGACGAGTCCGACGGTGAGCCGAGCCCTGCTCTCCGCCCCGCGCCGGAATCGCTGACGCACCCCAAAGAGGACGTGCCCCCCCGGTTCTCGTACCAGCTTGCCCCGCAGCTGACTTACTCTCCGTCCAACCTGACCTCCCTCGCCCTCATCAAGCGCACCCCGACCCTCGATCCGCTGGTCCCCCTCGCTGCCCAGCTGCACATACTCAATCTCTTCGGCGGCGAGGAGACCCCTTACGAGAGCCTGCACGCCGTCGTCAGCTGTGGAGTCAAGCCCTGGTTCGATGCCTTTGTCGGCGCTCGTGGGGCTGGCAAGGACGGTGACACCAAGATGGGTAAGCCAGCCCTCGATCCCGCGTTGCGAGGCTCACGCGCCCGCAGGGATCCCCATGACCAAGAAAAAGTTTGCCGAGCTCGAACTCTCCCTCTTGCACCTCCAGCAAAACGTCGAGATCCCCGAGACACATCTGATCATCCACCCCGTCATCCAGCGAGCCGTCGAACAGGTCCAGTCGCTTCCTCCGTTTTGGGCGATTACATCACGCTGACGCACCCATCACACAGGCCCAGGCGGCGGGTCAGCGCCCCAACATCTCCCACATTCCTACCAAGCTACTCAACGACAGTTCGTTCCTCAATACGCTTCATGGACACGTCAACGCATGGATCAAGTCCATCCAGGCTGTCACCAAGCTCACGCGTGACGTCGCATCTGGCACCGCGTCGCAGGAAATCAACTTTTGGCTCAGTCTCGAGCGCGCCCTTGAAGGGATCGAAGCCCAGCTGCGCACCGAAGAGGTCAACATGGTGATGGAGTGCCTCCGCAACGCCAAACGCTTCCACGCCACCGTCAGCTTCATCGCGGACACGGGGCTCAACAGCTCTACCGACCTTGGTGTGTCCCTTCGTACTCTCTCCGCATGCCGCTGACGTCCTGCAGTGCACAAGTATAACCAGCTCATGAAAGATTTTCCCCTCAACGAACTGCTCTCCGCCACCGACCTCGACAAGATTCAAGAAGCCCTCCTCCTCATATTTGGCCACATCAACCGCAAGCTCAAGCTCTCGCCTTACCCCATCCGACGTGCCCTCCCCCTCGTTGAGGCGATCTCGCGCGATTTCAACGACCAGCTCCTCCGCGTGCTCACCTCGCACCGCCTTCCCTACACGCCCTATGAAACATTTGACCGCCTCCTAACCCAGACGATTGCCATCTTTCGCACGTGGGACGACCTCATCAAAGAATTTACCAATGTTGCGCGCGAGGTCACACGACGGCGGTCGGAAAAGTTTATCCCGATCAAGGTCGTCCCGGCGCATGCCAAGCTGCAGGAACGGACGCGCTATCTCAAGGACTGGCGCAAACAACATGAGCAGCTGGCGGTCATGACCGGGCCCACAAAGGGGTTGGGTGCAATGACGAAGGAGGTGGGCGGGATGGACATGGAGGAAGAGGTCAAGGAGGCGTACGAGGTGGTCAAGCGGATCGACGTCCTGGACGTGTCTGTCGGTGCGTGGTTGATCATCTTTTTTTGCGGGGCGCGTGCGTTGACCCACCTCAGAGGGCACCGAGATTTGGGTCGCGGCCGAGAACGCGTACAATGAGCGGGTGGCGCGGGTCGAGAACCAGATCATTGCACGGTTGCGTGATCGGCTGGGAACGGCTCGGAACGCCAACGAGATGTTTCGCGTGTTTTCCAAGTTTAACGCGCTGTTCGTGCGGCCCAAGGTAACTCGTATGCTTCCAAGCAATGGACGTGACTGAATCCCTCGATCCGCCAGATTCGCGGTGCCATTCAAGAGTACCAAACGCAGCTCATCGATTCCGTCAAGGAGGACATCAAACGGCTACACGACAAAGTACACCTCTTCCGTCGACCACGTTTATGCTCACTGATGCCCCTTCTAGTTCAAAACCCAGTACCGATTCTCGGAAGCGTACCACATGTCGCAGATGCGCGACCTTCCCCCGATCGCGGGCGCGATCATCTGGGCGCGTCAAATCGAGCGGCAACTCCTGACATACATGAAGCGTGTCGAAGACGTGCTCGGCAAGGGCTGGGAACTCTACGCCGAGGGTCAAAAGCTGCAATCCGAATCGACGGCGTTTCGTAAAAAGCTCGACACGCGTCCGGTCTTTGAAGCGTGGCTGCACGACATCAACCGACGCGACATGGCCGTCAACGGGCGGCTGTTCGAGATCGTCAAGCTCCGCGGGGGCGGGTTCCAGCTCGCGGTCAATTTCGACCCGCAAACGATCACGCTGTTCAAGGAGGTCCGGAACCTGCTGTGGCTGAATTTCCAGGTGCCGCACATGATCACGAACATGGCCAAGGACGCGAAGCGGGTGTATCCGCATGCGGTGTCGTTGATGGAGACGGTGCGGACGTATGGGCAGACGCTGGACTTGGTGGAGCAGCATCCGGGGATCGCGTGGCTCGTGGCCGAGTACCGGAACGAGGCGCAGCGGATGGTAGCCAAGGGTGTGTCCCCACCGTGTGCGTCCGTCGCTGATCCCTGACGGGACGCCTTGCAGGGATGAGCATTCGGTGGGACTATTTCGTGAACCAATATGACACGGCGCGGTTCGTGCCCGGCAGCGATGGACGGGACAATCGGCACGTCCAGTTCGTGCGGGAATGTGCGAGCGTGGTGTCGGTGTTGCAGGACAAGACGAACGCGGTGATCGAGCTCTATCGGGAGATGGAGCGCGCGGTGGAGGATCTGGCGAGCTGTGCGTATACGCGGGAGGCGTTTTCAGACTTGCTTGGCAAGATTCAGGCTGCGGTGCGTCCGGGCGTGTTTCCATTTTTTTTTTCCCCGGGTGCTGATGGACGCAGATTGATCGGTTGAATCTGGAGGGGTATGCAAATCTGGAGCATTGGGTGGCCGAGTTGGATACCCGGATCGAGGGCATCTTGGTGCAGCGGTTGATGCAGGTCATACAGGTGTGGTGTGGTGAGTTTGATCGGACGGACGAGGCGGAGATGACGCGCAGGGAGGGGCGGGATCTCACTGGGAAGCGACGGGGTGGCAAGGGTGCGCGGGAGGACAAGGTGCGTCGTCGGTCCTCCGTTGGGATGGTGGGCTGAGGCCGGGCAGACGTTGGAGGGGAACATGACCGTGAAGCCGATCGTGCACGAGATTCGGATACAGAACCAGGTCATCTTTTTGGACCCGCCCATCGAGTATGCGCGGTCAACGTGGATCCGGCAGTTGCATGACTGGCTCGGTGCGTGTCTGCGGACTGTGCTGGGGGTGGCTGTTGACGCGCGGACAGGTGTCGTGTGTCGGTTACACCGGATACAGAGCTCGCGGTACGAGATTGGGTTGCAGATGCAGCGGAATCAGGCGTCGGAGACGACATACACGTCGCTCGTGCGTTCGGCGTGGTGTCCTGACCTTTTTCACACTGACGCGCGGACGATAGGTGACGCGTCTGCCCGAAGAGACGCTCGCACGGCCGTTTGCGCTCGTCGAGCTCAAGGTGGTCCAGCTCAAGGAGTACGTCGCCAAGTGGCTCCAATTCCAGTCGCTCTGGGACCTCGAGGCCGAACATGTGTTTGCCCGCCTGGGGGACTCGCTCGCGCACTGGCAGCAGCTGTTGACCGAGATCAAAAAGGCGCGGTCGACGTTTGACACGTCGGCGACCGAGCGGAGTTTTGGGGTGTGCGTGGTCGACTACGAGCAAGTGCAGGCGCGGGTGAACGCCAAGTACGATGCATGGCAGCGGGAGATTTTGGGCCGGTTCGGGACCAAGTTGGGGGTGGCGATCAAGGAGATGCACGCGTCGATTCTCAAGGCGCGGCAGGAGCTGGAGCATCATTCCATCGAGGGCTTGGTGGGCGGTGGGCGGCGGTTCTGACGTCGTCTGGATTCTTTTTTGATTGTGTATACCCTTTTTGCTGGTTTGGATGCACGCCCCTCTTTTTTTTTTTTTTTTCCTTTTTTTTTCTCAAACCCGTTACTCTTTCTCCTGCGTTCGTGACTGTCGTTTCATGCCCCGTTGTCGCTTCACTTGGATGGCCCTACACTTTACTGTATCGGTCTACGTATATGTCTCCATGATAGTCGATGTAATCACGCAACCCATCCCAAACGTCAACGAGGGTGTCAAGGCCTCAGGAGCGCTGGTACAGCGGTGCCTGGAGGGGAAGGGAAGGCCCTCGACCGCGTTTCCCGTCGGCGTCCGAAGGGCAGGAACTAGACGGTGCGGCATCTGGTTGTCCTCGACACAACCAAGGCAGATCGCATCCCTGGTTTGCAATGCCGGACGATGGCGGACATGGTCAGGGACACGTTGGCGGTCTATGAAGCGCGCGGGTGGGCGGCAGATGTGAATGCTATTGCGTGTAGGAGAATCGAAGGGCGGCGTCGCACTGGGGACCTCGCCTCCGAGGTGGTGCATCCCTGCCCACCATCGGGGTGTAGGACGTCGTTGTCCGTTGCAACCCCGTCTGGTACGCCGAATCGGACAGTCTGTGGCGGCACGCGCGGTAGAAACGACGGCGACGAGTGCTGTGGGGCACCTGAAGCGTTTCTGAGCATGCTCGACGTCGAGGCGAACCTCTCGCCACTCACGTTAGCTATCATGCGCGACCAGCGTGCGATTTCCATCTAGGTGAAGGTCTAGGCAAAAGGTGGGCAACTGATCGTACATTATTGGCAACGTTGCAAACAGTTCCCCGATCGTCGGAAAAGACACAGCATGTACATATGCGCCGGACTACGAACCAGGAACGGCTGATTAGCTTTTCTCTGAATAGATTGAAAAACCACGTGCCCCGCTCCATCGACGATCTCCCCTCATGGGGCACAGGCCCATAGACATTCCGAGACGTGCCAGTCACTGGTAATCATCATGACATGGGACACGACATGGCAGCATAGCAAGGAGGCGTACTACCCACTATCGAATGCATGTACACCGTCGAGGAGCCATTGTGGGGAGCTACTTCCAGCGTCCCTGCGCTGAGCCCTTTGAAGCAGAGCACTGGTGTGGATTAGACCATGTTTTGTTTTGTATCAGAAGTGGAGGTGATCGTACCCGAGTGAGGACCTTCCTGGTAGTTCGTACGTATCCTTTTTTTCGCGCAAGGACCTGTAGCGACCGTAGACACCACAAACCAACCTTGATCAGCTAAAACTGCATCGAAATAAAATGATGCACCGACACAATCGCACCGAAGTCATTACAGTAAGTTCACGTCCGAAAAAAGGTCTCTGCGGACGGTTGCTTGTTGAAGGTGACTTGTGCCACGAGTGGGTTGACGGCGAAAGCCACGAAATGGGGTGACTCCGAGTCGGAAGACGTCAAGTTCCTAGCCTACAGCCAATCTTGCTGTCCTCAGCACCGACCTCGGTGATGGTAATGGCCGGGCTAACGGAAGGGCCGGGTGCAACGACGAAAGATATGAGTATGGCGGACGACGTCAACGATGCCTACCAAGTCTTCGGGCGTACCCACGTGTTCGACGACGTCTCTGTCAGTGTGTTCTGCTTGGCTCTTCTCACATTCCAAGAACGCATCCTATATCGGACACTCAAACGTAACTTACCGATTCCATTCAAGAAGGCCTGAAGGAACCACGCGGCAGGGTATGATCGCAGGTCATGTCCACCTCATGCCTTAGTAATTCAAAGCTCGGCATTCATTCATTCTCCAAAGTGCACCACGGGTGGCAGATGTGCGATCATCCTGAATGGTTGCCTTAGCTCTGTGATGCGATGACAGTATTTTGGAGGAGCCAGAAGTGATATGGAGATGGCAAAGATGTATGATAAGGTCAGGAAATGAGCTGTGCACTGGATCAAGATGGGACTGACGGGTAGTGATCTGGCATTGAAACACAAGCTCACAGAGTAAGGTTGTCCAGTCACTCCTGCAGAATGGCTGACTCTGGATCCCTTGAGATATACCTTGGACGTTTAGGTCGGTACGAACTGCTCGAGTCTAGGCGGCGTTGGGAAAAATCGAGATTATATGACTCGACTGTCGCCCACATTTGCAACCTTGCAACCAAACACTATAGGAGATCACTAGGATGGTTGACGAGATAAGAGGATGCCCCTGCTCTCACGGGCCGCCCACCCATTCATCTCCCCACCAAGCTCCACTTCAAGGCGGGTCATCAGTTATGACGTCGAGTCCCGAGAGACTGTTTCTTCGTCATAGGTGCATGAGTCCCGCAACGACAGATACTGCACCTCTTTCATAACGTCGACATCCTCATGGCCTCTCAGATCATCCATCCCGTCAGCTAGCAGGTTGCCAAACAAGTCCGGTCCGTCTGAGATGATACACCTACAAACCTAGTTGGTGATTCAGCGCCCCGACATTTCTCATATTCTTGCTAAGCTCGGGTTGGCCAGCATAGAAGTTGCCATAATATCGCGTATGTTGCCTGCTCAGGAGATGCAGCATGCAGAGTAGCTGGTGGGGGTGGGGAAGAGAACGCTGTGGCGGATGTAGCCTGGGGATCACTCGAGGTCGCCATGCCGCACATGAAACCGCCGATGGACACGACGGGGTGATCTAGCACGTCTTTGTGCAAGCGGGTCGAAGATGAGGAGGGAACGTACTGAATAGCGTCGCGGATAGATGATTGAGGGAATTGGAGACCCGACAGGCACACTGCATCAGGGCCAAGCGTGAGGAAGTCGTGCGGGTCAAAATTTGTGCCACGACCCATCAGCTGGCCTCGCCCTGAGATTCTTGGAATAGCCTAACCCGTATTCGAAACGTCGGCGCGGCCAGTAAATGCATGGCAGATGAGCACAGTACGACATGGATCTCGAAGCTCGAGGAAGGAGATCATTCTGGTTTGGATGGCGTGATGCCGCTGCCACATCCAACAATGACGATACTAAATATTCGAGCTTTGCGCACGTCCTGGCCAATGAGGATGCCCCTGCAGCTCGTGTATCGATTTATTTCGCGCTTGAATTACTCGTTGAGTGTGGTCGTCCGCTGTATTCGCACGGACTCAACCTCTTTCATGGTGAGGCAGGTTCGGTCGTTATCTCGGTGTCAGAGGCCTGTCCGGGGAGTGTGACCACGAGCTCGGGGCATGGGATATACGTTGTGAGGAGGGCCTGTTCCGATGGTGTGTTGGGGGAGGGTCGTGAGGATGGTCATGAGGGCGACCTCTGCATCCAAAAGGGGGGCGGGAAGAGATGCCATTGAAAGGGGAGGCAAGGGAGGAAGGGACGTGCTCGCAGGCGAGGTCGTGCATGTCCATGTCAAGGGTGATGTGCCTTGGTAGCAGTGATAGGATTGGGCGAAGTACAGCGGTGGGGGCGTAGCTCCTTTTTCGAATCAACTCCTTCTGAGCCGTCACCAAACTCGTCGTCTTCGCACCCTTCACCTCATCGAGGCCACGTTACATGACTTGAATGTCCATCTCTCTGGACGACTCCATCAAGGAACTTGCGAATGTCGTGCTCGACCACGGTGAGAAAAGTTTATCTTAATTAGTAATCAAGGTCGTATCGGACCTCAAGGACTAGCAAAAGCCTCTCGAACAGCTTGAAGTCAACCGACGAAGGGGCCGGGTCTCACGAGGAAAATGAATTGGAAGAAGTGGAGGTGCACGAGCTGGTCAAGCAGATATACTGTTTTCGACGTCTGTCTGTGCGTCCTGTCCTGGCTTGCTCTATATATGACATTAATGCACTCCCAGAAGGCAGATTTAGGTCGCAGCCCAGAGCGCATGCAGTGAGCGCGTGAGGGACCAAATCATTTTCTGGTTGGGAGACCTCGCGGGGCATCATTGAACACGACATATACTCCACTCGTGCGTTAGGTATTTCCTTTGCGCGCGCACTCCAGCTCTCACGCAAGGATCGACAAGTGTGCGCCCGTTTGCGCTCGTCGGCCTTAAAGTAGGCCGGATTGAAGAATATATGGCTGAGTTGCTCTAATTACGATCGTCGTGCGTCCCTGAAGCTAACCCCGCCCTTGCCTCACCCCCACACTGGAAAGAACTATTGAGCGAGATCCAAAAAGTCAGGTCGACATGTCATGTCGGCGACACAGCTCTGGGTTGTGCTGCTACCCCATGAGCTAACCTGATCTTTCCCCCGCGAATTGGTTTGATTTTTCGTTGTCCAAGTAGGCCATCTGCACGCCCTAGGGCTACATCCACCACATCGTGGCGCTCCCCACGTCCGCCCGCCACTTGGCTTGGTGCATCTCCCGGGGAGCAACTCAATACCATGCTGTCTACGCTAACCGACCTGCGTCAGGGCTCGCTACCGCGCGCACGGCTGTGTCCCTCACCCACCGCCATCGCTCGTGCGGCTCGTTTGAACTCGATCCAGCCGGTGACCTCAGATTGACGCGAACGGGAACGCTCATGTGCCTATTGTATCGTCATTGGCACCCGACCAAGCTCTCCGCGCGCACAACGAGAGCCATCCATCTGCCTCACATCCCACCCCAGAGTTACAATCCCCAGCCCAGACCACACCCCAAACTCCCACAAGTGAGCCTGCGTCACAGCTCTTCTCTGATTAATCCTGCCTCCGCCACCAGGGCGCCAAGTTTGCCGCCCTGTTCGACGCCAACTGCCGCATTGTCTGTTAGATCTCTCGGGCGAAACAGAATCTTATATAATACAGTACAGATTGTATAGTAGTCAAAATGGGGATGGGGGATCGCGTGTAGGATCCGTATTAGCGAAAACACAGGAAAGATAGAAAGGATATGTACGCGCTAGTTACAATGAAAACGACCATTGGTGTAGTATACGCGAGGAATGTAGCGCGCCACCCCATGCGGACACCGGTGGTTGCTCTCGGAGCCGGTCGCGGTCATGGCTGCACGCGCGTTTGTTATTCTAACATTGACATCGCTCGCAAGATGGACACCCACGACCTCGCGTTCTCTCTTAGATGGTGCTTCCCCCAGGGACCTTTTAGATACAAACGATGCCCACGCGGCGGCCCTTGCCTCACTGCCCCCACATTCCCTCGTCATCAGTATTCAAACTGACGCTCCTCGCAACGTGCGTCTCACATGCTGAACTCATGGTCATGCCCTCACTCGATGGGCGCAACAGGCTTTCTGCCCAAGTTTGAGTGCAAAGTGCATTCTCTCAGAGTATTATCGCGAGCAAGAGGAAGAGGCGACAGATGCAGACTTCGAGGTCAAAAAGACGAGCTTGTTTAGCAAGGCGGAGGCAGACGTGGCACGCTGGAAATATTGCCACAAGTACCCCTTCGATGCACAACTTATTCGTTTAGCATATTTATTCGTAGGTAAACATACATCGATGGTGCCATCGAACTGGTACACGCAAAGATCAGTCGACATTGCCACAAATTAACGATTTAACCACCCCACTGAGACAATGAACGACGATCAGCATATAAAATGTAGCAGGGAAACGAACCCTGGATCGGGATCATAAATAGCACAAGACATTCAACTCCTTGATCCAACGATGGCTCTGGCTTCGAAGATTTCTTCCTGCAGCACATACTCGGTATGGATAATGGTGTCAGCACTACACCACATCCGAAACAGGCGCCACAGTCCCTCCTTCCCTGAGTACCTCCTCGATGCTTTCTCCCCCCTTTTTGTCGTTC
>JBBPKK010000426.1:0-25467 GCA_038089215.1 Tylopilus vinaceipallidus
GACCAAGTGCGTTTCGAACTTGCCTTTTACGGTCTCAAGCCGGACATCAAAGTCATCGCCCCATGGCGTCTCCCTGGCACGTTCCTTCTAACCCAATCTTGACGGGCACTCACCCCTATCAAAGAGTTTTACAATCGTTTCCCGGGCCGTCAAGCACTCCTCGCGTATGCGGCCGAGAAGCAGATACCCGTCCAGCAGACCGCCGCCAAACCCTGGTCCACGGACGAAAACCTCTTCCATATCTCCTACGAGGCTGGTATCCTCGAAGATCCCAACACGACCCCGCCCGTAGACATGTGGAAGCTTACCCAATCCATCGATACCGCACCTTCCGTGCACGACCAAATCTCGATCGAGTTCAAGGCTGGTCTCCCAGTCAAAGTCACCACCGCCGATCAGACGTACGTCGATGCGGTTGAGATTTTCCTCACTCTCAATGCCCTCGCACGCAAACATGGCATCGGCCGGATCGACATCGTCGAGAACCGTTTCATCGGCGTCAAGTCCCGTGGGTGCTACGAGTCTCCGGGCGCAACCATCCTCCGTGTTGCGCATGTCGACCTCGAAGGGCTCACACTCGACCGCAACGTCCGCGCGCTCCGAGACCAGTTCCTTACGGTTGAGCTCAGCCGGATTCTGTATAACGGCCACTTTTTCACGCCAGAACGCGAGTTTTTGACGAGCGCTATCCCAGCGAGTCAGAGGACGGTGAATGGGGTCGTGAGATTGAAGCTGCTCAAGGGCAACGTGATCGTTGAGGGACGGTACTCGGACGAGGTGCGCGCGTGTTTTTGTGCGGTCTGCGTTGTTATTGACAAGTGGATAGGGTCTGTATGACGAGCACCAGTCGTCCATGGACGAACTCGGTGGATTCGAGCCAACCGACACGACCGGATTCATTCAGATTGAGAGCATCCGAATCAAAAAGTGAGTGATGCCGTGATAATCGGGTTGACACTTGCTCATTGCCTATTAGATGGGCACAAGCGAACGCGCGCAAGGGCCAAGCTGGCGTCGAGCCGAAAGATGTATACGGAGCTCGTGTATGAAAATGTGTAGAGATGAGGTGTTGTTGTATCGTGTTGTAAGCATGTAGTATCTACTGTGGATGACCTGGATTCAGTGCTTTCGAGACGAGTATGATCGAACCTAGTATATGCATTAGACTGATTTTCCGGGGGGGTATCGTGAAGGAACCAAGTCGTGATGGCGTCGCAACCATTAGTCGAACCACCCGGCTCTCCGCATCGCCTCCCCAAGCCCGTCCCACTCGCCGCGCTCCTTGACGTGCCCCGAAGAGGACGCGACGGGGGCCGTACTGCCATCGTCAGCCCGTGCGTGTGCCTTGCGACACGCCAGCTCTGTGGCAAATCTGTGTGTTGTCGGCCCCTGTTCGTGGCAGATCGACACGGGACGCACCTCAAACATTCATCCAACCGCCACCGGATCCCCACGTCGCCCGTTCCGTCCTTCTTCGCCTCTCCGTTCGTTCCGAGTCCAGGCACGTACGGTGGACCCGGCAGCACCCGGCGGCTGAGTGCCCATATCATGCCAGCGACAAACGCCGCGTGCGCACCTTCTTCGTCCAGTGGCTCTTCCCCTTTAACATGGCTCGGCTGAGGCTGGGGCGTCCGTCGCCCGTCCTCTCCATCGCCATTCATGGGACTTGGCTCCTCGTCCTCGTCCTCGTCGTCCATCGGGTGAAAGGACTCCCCACTCGGGAAATGTCGATGGGACCGGTTAGCGCGCGTATATGCACTGTCTTGCGATGAAAACGACCCGTCTGCGGGCGCAGCCCAAAAATCCGAGCCGGAGCGCACGCTCTCGACGCTGTCCCAATGAGGCGTGCGGATAGTGCCGTTGGAAGTGTTTGAAACGCTGTGGACGTGCGCGGATCTAGGCGTCGGGCGGTGGATGGCTGTGTCGGGCGGGGGTGTCCAGCCAGAGCTTTGGAGGTATTCGCTAGTGGGGAGGCTGAGGAGCGCGGCGCCATCGCGGCCGGCGTTGAGGACAAGAAGGGCGTGCGAGGGAGCATGGCGGGCAAGGGAGAGGAGGATCGCGCGCGGGCTGGGTGAGGTAGCAGGTATGGCGGGAGCAGCCTGGTTAGGTGGTGCTGGGCCAGAACTGGCGAGCGAGGCAAAAGTCGAGGCGGTGAGAAATATGACGTCGGCGTGCGGGACGAGCTTTGGGGGGTTAGCGACGCAGACGGATGAGTTGGGGGGGTACGGACCACTTCAACACCTTCGCGGGCACGACGGCCTAGGTCGACAGAGATAACGCAGTGGGGGCGCCATTTTCGTTCGCGTGCGAGACCGTCGAGGCCGATGAGATTGGCCATGGTGGTGCGCACGTTTCGACCCTCAAAGTGCAGCCAGTCAAACGGAGCGGGGGAGTGTAGGCTCGGGCTAGGGATGTTGTGCGCGCGTGGCGAGGGCAGGGGCGGGGGCGCACTGTTGGTTGACGGCGGTGGACGGGCCGACAAGGATGGGCGGGGCGCAGACGGCGCGGCGAGGGTGTTTGGGAACATCGGAACCGGGGACGGGGACTGTTGATCTCGCGCAATGGGGGGCGGCGGGGACTGGGGCAGGCTGAGGCCAGCGTAGTTTTCAGGGGCGAGTACGGGGCCGAGGAGGGCAATAAAGTCCTCGTGCGAGATCTCGGGGAGGGGGTTGTGGTTGATGACGGTGCGGACGTCGGTGTCGCGAGCGTGGACGACCCAAGCCGAAGGCACGCCGAGGCCGGGCCAGACTTTGCAGTATTTTGTGCGGACCCCGAGGGCCTCGAGAGCCTCGCGGAGACGGAGGGCGTCGGGGCTGCCACCGAGGGAGGCGATGAGCATGGGCTCGATGTCACCCGTGGAAGGGACAGTGGCGGCGAGCTGGGCGAGGAGAGCGAGAACATGTGCAGCCGCGCCGCCGCGGGACGTGTAGACGGACTGCGCGCGGGCGACTGTGCCGGGTGCGGGGTGGGCGTGGAGGACGAGGGAGTGGGTGAGGAAGACGGTGCCGGTCGCGAAGATGCGCAGCGGGGGCGCGACGACGGCGGCGGGGAGCGTGTCACGGCGGAGACGAGCCATGGTCAACCGAAATTGGACGCCAGCCATTCACGACGCTCTCCATCAGCCAGCGACTTTGTCTTGGACGCCATCTTATCCCCATTCATCCTGCCGCGAGAACAATTCAATCCCCACCTCCTTGACGAGCCAAAAAAAACATGGATCGCCCAGTCGTCGACTCCTGCGTGTCCTTTGAACATGGCGGATGCGCCGATCGAGGTAATCGCCTCCTCTCCGACAGACCGCCATGCCGAATCGTGGCCGGAGAACCCCCTTGTCGACATTGCAGCTCTACGTCCAACTTGCGGAACCCGTCACCTGCACCGTCGTCCATCCTTTCGTGAACCAGCTCGTCCGCCAGACAAGCATCACGGGTGGCGACCAGCGCAAAACCGGCTACTATGCAGGCCTCATCGTCAGTCTTGTTCCCTGCTATTTACTTCCTCCCTGACTGGACTTCGCCTTTCATGCCACCGAAGCCCTTCTCGTCCTTCAGTGTGGCAGAGCTTCAGATGCGATCGGTAGCAAGCCCGTCATGCTCCTCGGCCTCTTTGGTTTAGTACTGTCTATGGTTGCCTTTGGTATTTCCACTCAATACTGGGTGCTTGTTCCCAGTCGGTCGGTCGAAGGCTTCTTGAATGGAAACGTTGGTGTCGTCAACTGGGTCTATCATTGAGTCGGCTTTCTGCACTCACTCACTGACGTTGTCTGATGAAGACCAGTCCGCTCGTGGCTGGCTTGCTTTCCCGTCCAATCTCTCCAATTAGTTCCTTTCTTCCGCAAGTACCTGTATGTCTTACCTTGTCTGTTTGCTGCAACCTTTTCCGTCTCGGCGTTTCTTTTGACGCTCGTTTTCCTGCGGGAGGTATGACTCTCTTGTATATTGACATTCTAACGTCTGATATCCTGTGTTAGAGTGCTTCCCGCACATTGGCCAGAAAACAAAGTTGAGCACAGCAAACCTCCCCAAACGGCGCTGGCAGCCCTGTCCGCCTATCAGACATACCACCGCTGTCACACTCCGATTGATCCTGATTAAGCGGGTCGTTACTCCCATCGTCGGTTACGGTTTCCTCATCTTAGCCGATCAGTTATGGTCCTCCAGCCACTCATGTATTCCACATCGACTGAATTTCGCAGACTCTCTTTGAACACGACACAAATTGGCATCATCCTTACAGCATGGGGAATCGCCAATGGAGTCATCCAAATTTTTGTATTTCCATCTCTTATGAAACCTTTCGGTTCACGCACACTGTTCATGAGCTCGTATGCGTGTTTCATTGTGACATTTGCAACGTTTGCGGTGATGAACTTTCTGGTAAAACAGAGTGGGAGGGTGGACGGTGCGGTATGGGTGGTACTAGTCGTTCAGCGTACCTCGTCGCCTACAACTCCTATGGTAAGGATTTCGATGTGCCCCGCAAATGCCAACTGACGTTTGAATAGGATGCATCTTTGTCTGCACGAATAACGGAGCTCCATGTAAAGAAGCCCTTGAGGTGACCAACGGGCTGGCACAGATGACGGCCTCGGCGATGCGCACTATCGCGGTGGCCACGGCTTCGTCCCTGTTTTCGTTATCGAATCTCGCTGGCGGGACGGCCGTGTACTGGATATTGTGTGCGATCGTGCTCTGGGGTTTGGTCTGCGCGACGCAGCTCCCCACACGACTGTTGACGCAGGATGACCATTCAACCGAGCGAGGACGAGAACGTGTGACAGACCTTAATCGATAGACGGATGTTACGCTCAGGCATTCTCATTCTATACAGATCTTTCGCTGCCTCTGCGGGGCTCATATTCAACTTCAGCCGGTCACGAAAGGCGCTCCGGAACGGCGGCCACTGGCAACGTTCCTCCTCGTCTTTCCCCCCTTATTACTTAGTACGGCTGCCAGCTACTATGCACCGGTGTCCTATTCAGCATGCACTCATTCGAACCAAAACTCCCTTTCATGTCTCAAGCCGTTACTTCGATTCCTTCGAGGGAAATGGAACCTAACTACAGACTCGTGGTGCTGGCGTCTGCAGCCATGTTTAGGTGCAATCGACGATCCGCCTTGTGTGAAGCTAAAGCAACGGTACATAATTCCCCCTTCCTCTCGTCTTTTAATTCACTGGTGACATAACCACGACGTCAAAGCAACTAGCGATTCAGCATGGAACCCATCGCCTTTGTCACCCTTAGGCTTGGTGTCGTTTGGTATATTACCCTTCAATTGGTGTGCGGACGTCTCTTGAACTCGAAAATCTTTTATCTGGCTGAGCTCACGGCTGACTCAAGTATGGCGACAAGTTTCGCGTTCTTGCCCAGTGCATTGTCAACTGGGTCCATTGTTATGCCAGTCTTTCGCTCTATGACCTGTCATGCGACTCTGGTCTTCCTGTGAGTGCCTTTTCTCTGTCTGCTATTTGATGGGTCCCTCCTAGCTACGATGACATCTACAAGGGAGACACCGCGGTCGCCTACTCACACCGATCACGCTCACCAAGCGCATCGTCGCCTCCTTTGTCAGTTATACTTCCTTGCTTTTATCGTTCAGTCTGTCATGATCTTCCAGCAACTCATATTCTTCCCCGCGTAGACCGAATTTGACCGAGTCTCTGCGCCCACGACGCAAATTGGTATTGTGAAGCATCGCGATATGTTGATCTGAATATTCATGTTCCCACCCCTCCTGAGCTGGTTCGGTCTGCATGCATATTTCGGTTATCCAGCCCATCGCGTACCCCGCGCCTACATACAATGCATATGGCAGGAACTTTGATACATTGACACCTGCGGTGGCTGACATTAATTGATTGGGGCAATGCAGTTCTGCACACGACTCTTGTTACATCGTGTCAACAAGGAAGAGAACGAGAAATCGTGAATAACAGGATACAATCCATGGACCATCGTTAGGTAGATGTCCTGCATACCCGTCCTATTCCCATGCTTCTTCCTGATTTCATGGTCCATATTCAAGGTCCGTCATTGACGCGAGAGGGATCGGCTAATGTGGCGGCGACGAAGCAATGATAGGACTGCTAGGCCCACCTACGAGCATTTCCTTTCCCTTTCCGTCGCCTGCAGCTGCCCTCCCTCGTGTTTCTCCTGCTAACATGACCTTGATTAACATAGTTCTGGTGACTTCATTGAATCCCATACCACACCCGTCGGTTTGTCTATGCCGTTCCGACGCTTGACAGTGCTTCGCCTTTATCCTCCTTTGTCAAAAAATACCGCGAAAGAGTAGCTTGTGCGGTAGCAGGCCGAAATTCCGATCCACAACCGCACGACAAAGTACGGGCTGCCAATGGCATGACGCTGTTAATCTGTTTTATGGCCTGTTAGAAAGAATAAAACAAGCCCGGGAGCTGCGCTTGCGCCACGAAGCCAATGCAAGGAGGGCCAACTTTATGGAATGTCCATATTCCCGCACAAGAAAGCCTTCTTCATATGTCCGTTCTAGCTGAAGTTCTCGCTAACGTCCCCAACCTGTCGTTCACGTTCCTTTCCCCACTCTAGTTGCTTCAAGAGAAAAAGAGCACAATCATTTTTCGCCTCTTTTCTGCCCTGCGTAAAGCTGAAGCGATGATGCAGATGAGTCTTTTATTCCCCGACTGGCCGGTGATCGCGTTTCTAATCTAAGTGTACCGGTTTTCACTGCTTCTCCCTATGGACGCGCAATGTCCGCCATCTTCGCTTGTTTCAGGGGAATCCTAGTGAGGTTTCATCACGTTTTGAACTACTATGCCATCCCCTTTTCTTGTTTTAGTATGATATTGTCTCTAGCTATCTCCAGCATTGTCCTGCAATCCTATCTGTGATGCTTATCAAGAAGAATTGCCAGGATGTCTACCTTCCGTGGGTAGCTGCGCTTGCATTAGTAGGCCTCAGGGATCGAATGGACGCTCCAATAGGTCTATTCGTTGACCTCCACACAGATAACGTGACTCAGAATGTGCCACCCCAGTCCCGGCTGCAATGGAAATGTGCGATCCTAGCTCAAGTCGGTCAAGATGCGGAGAAGTCGGAGGTAGAGAGAAGAGGACATGACGAACGCGACTATGATCAGTGTACCGTTCCTTGCTACCTTTGAACGGCCGCCCATGCACTGAACAGTGTGAGAGGACTCGTGCCGATCAAGCGGAAGGGCTCAAGGGAGGTACACGACGATGACAGCGCCGAACGTTTCGGGGCTTTGCGGGGCAGCCTGAGGAACCCGATGAGGGCATTGTTTCTGGCCACGCCTGCGGTAGGTCATGATCTACCATCTCGATTTGTGTCATTGTTGGAATGAGTCCTAGAAACAGTTACTTCTTACTCCCCACGAGCTTCTCTCGGTGGTGCATCTGCTGCTTGATCCTCGGGCTTATCTCAGACTTAGGAGCGCAATTACGGCGCAATGTTGGGGCGTTACGACATGATTCGACTTTCTTTCCACATGGGCATGGTCCGCCCAGCACTGCCGTATAGTTCAGACCATTCTGAAGCAGACAGTTAAAATGGGCCACAGGTATAACTACAATGGACTTCCAGGAACTACCGAATCACCATCCTTAAATCCCTGTCTTCGCTCAGGTTTGTTCAGATAACGGTCAGACGTTACTATTTCCTGTGTGCCCGTTATGACCCTCGAGTTACCGTCTACCTTGGAAAATATACGGCTATCCAGCCGTTCTGGTATGCCACCCACCTCTGGTCTTTGGTTTTTCTCATAGATCAATACAGTCATGATAATCACTATTCTTGTGTATGACTACTGTGAGTGATATAGTTCGAACAATCATCCCCCTTTCAAGTGACCACTGAAATTTGTCACTGGCATGTCAGCCCTCACCTTCTCGAGAGAGGTATTAAATTTAGTTTATGTTGTAATCTTTATAGATGACTGATGGCCCATGGTTTATGGAGATAGACTACATTTGGGTGAGCATGGAATGATTCTTGAACTTCCAGGACCTCAACAATTACCGCAGTGCAGACCATGGACTTGGATCTCAACACTTTTTGTTATTGTATGTATAAGGCCCATCATGATGAGACACCCTTTGCTGTATTTTAGACTGATGATTCTTACAGACTCGTTACGTTGGCCTCTGTGTAGTTGTGTGGGTCTACAGGTGTCACAATGCATACTCGAAGGCATAGCTGATTTCCAGTTCATTTCCAAGCACACTTGCACTTGGTATGCTTAAAGGCACTACAAGACATTGTCTGACCGAGCAGCATGTATCTAGTTGATGGCAGTTTTATGGCTATGTCTGTGAAAGTCAGTTTTCTTCAATGAATATCATAATCCATCCCTCATGAATGTGTTCTCATAGATGTAGAGATCTCATTTCTGAATGATATGGTATATCACTAACTATGGAACAGGTGTAAATGATTATCTTTTTCTGCACGTAGCACCCGAACAAGATATTGATGCTGTTCCCAAGGCACTGCAATATATATGATATACCTTTGGGGATATGTTCTTTTCCTTGCTGCGGCTGATTGTGAGTTGTCAAGCTGTATAACTAAACATCTGTGTCAATTTGCATCTTAGTGGTAATGATGTGGCGCGTTTATGCCATCTGGAAACAATCCAGGATGATCCTCAATATACTTTTGCTCATTTATGTTCCACAAATCATCCTCACTATTGTTTGGACTGGTATATATCAGAATCCTGATGGGACCATGTCTGGTATGCTTTAGGTTAAATCAAATTCCGAATGCAAACTCACAGCAGGCAATCATCCCAACCTTCTTCCAATTTGTTCAGTGATAACCTCCGAAGTTCACAGTTTTAACACATATTGCAGTTATTCTTTCAGTGTGTCTTCCCTCATGTTGAGCTACAAAAGGATTCCACGACTCGCTCTTGGGGCTATGTTGTTTATCCTGGCCATCATTCCAGCCGTCAAGCAGTTGGTTGGGATGTATAAACTGACAAAGTCCTGGCATATCAATCAATCCATGAAACTTCTCCTGAGAGAAGGTGCTGTTTATTTTATCGTGTGCGTCCATCTTGCGTTCTGCTCCCCCTCCTACATGTTGTCAAAATGATAGGTGGAAATAAAAGCTAATCTGGTTGTTCTCCGCCAAGCAGAAATCTGATATTCAATATGCTTCCATTAGTTCAGCCCAACAGGTCCCCCCTTGTCATAGATTTGGTATACCACTATGCGGGCGACATTACCCTTTCGCTCTCATGTTCCATGATGCCCCGGTTCATCGTCAGCATACGTGAATTATACGACCGTGGACCACGGAGGCGATGGCAAGGATTCGACACGGGATCTGGTTTATTGTCGAGACCAATTTCGAGAGCGAATGCAGCTCTGTCTACAATTGCATTCGCGGATGCAAGTGTCAGCCCGGAGGAAGGTCGAGCGGTGGAAGCTGACACGGAGGAGTCAGAGAATATTTGGGTTGGAATCAGTCACAGTACGCATCAGGCGTGATCACAGGCTTCGGATTTACGGCTAGGCATGGGTTGAACGCGGAGTACTCGGCACTGAATGATGTGGATGCTATGTCTCAAACACTTGAAATCTCAGATCCACTATGTCTGTCTACGTGTTTCAGCTCCACCATAAAACCTTGTCCATCCTCGACGAGTGACAACTCCAGCATCAGTTGGCTGTGACGAACAGCTGGAACAGTTCCCCCCAACAACGCTTCCTCTGGATCCTTTGCTTGCCAGTGAACCACAAGATCGGATTGTCGGTTCACTTTTTTGGAGGCTGCGTGGATTCCCAGGATCATGTGAACACAAGGGCCTTTTTGCACTTGTCACCAGTCACGTGTGCAAGGATAAGTCTTAGCGGCAGGTTTCGCTATCACAAATCTTGACGAAATCATAATACCAGACTATTTGTGTGATTCGGGATGGTGTCTATATCGATTACCGAATGTGGTGTGCGTGCTATAGGATTAATCGTTGGTGAGCTTCAGGCTCTCTCGACGGGTTGACGCGAAACCCCAACCCCCGAGCATCCAAAGCCGGTATAATCACGCCCCCATACACATATTTACAGGATTAAAGGCCATCGATGTTCATTAGTAGTGTGAGATGGGTTCAGATCAAATGGGCGTAATGAATAGCTGATACGGCTCCTTGTCCTCCCCGCGCTTCTGCCTCTCCCGTTCCTTCTTTCTTCTCCTGCTCCCGCTCCCTCTTCTGCTCTTTCCTTTCCCGGCGCTCAGCCCGCCTCGCCTGTTTCCCTTTGCGCGCCTCGCGACGACTCCCCTTGTCATGGCTATCGCCGTGTCCGCGCTCGTCCTCGGATGAAGAGAAGAAGGAGGAAGAGATATCGTCGTCCCGGACGTGTTAGTGCAGTCCGTCGGCTATGCCTTGCTGGGAAGCGTCGCTGACGGAGGTGGCACTAACAGGACTGGCGCCGCTAACGGAGGCTGCACTGTCAGGGCCGGCGTCGCTGACAGAGGCAGCGCCGACTTTGCCGCTCAGCTGCTCAGAGGCCTGGCGGAGCACAACCTCCATCCTTCTCGGTCTGAAAAAGGACTGCAATGCGCGCGTAAGCGACAGACAGCTACAGAGATGAGAGGGGACACGAACGTGGTTCTAGCAATCCACCAGATCGCCCGCGACATGTCGGTTCTTGAACATCATCTTTTTCTCGACCAAATGGGTCGCCATGAACCCAGCTGGAATGTATTTATCGGTTAGACGAACATTGGGAGCATGAAGATGGGTATGGGATACGCACTGAAGAGATGCATATCCGTGACCAACGGGATAGTGTTAGATTTGACGCGCTGCCCAGCGGTGAGCGAGGCCGCCTTTTTGACGTCCGCCAGAAACCTGGGCAAACAAGCGAACACAGCGTTCGGTCAGCATCTCGCTCAGACGAAGGGTGAGATACACACCGTTTCTAGTCCTCCTCGGTCACGTCGTGTGTTGCAAACGGGTGCGGGTTGAGCATGCACGCAGGGGGCAACTTCGGGAAACCATCACTCAGACTGTTGCTATTCGAGATGAGGCACATGGGCGGGAAGGCCGGGTAAGAAAGGCGAGGCAGTGCAGGGTGACGCCGCATCGGTGGGGGACCCTTGTTTGCGGAGGGAGAGCCCAGTGACATCGTGCTGCCACCCCAGCCGTCGTCGCTTCCAGCTGAGACCGAGGAGGGGGGCGCAGACTCGTGGCCCACCGCCGGGGTGCCATAAGGGTCAGGTGGAACCAAGCTCCTGTGATCGTCGTGTGCTGATCCACTCTGATCGGGTGAGTCTAGGCGTACCCATAGTCGGGCGGTGGCCCTTATGGCGGGAAATGCCTTTCGGGTGGCGGGGGCGGGTGGTACTGCGACTGGGACGTCTGCTCCGGGCTGGGAGTGCCGCCGCGTGTGGTATACGGGTATGGGTTGAGGGGATCCAGGGACGGGGCACGAGCTCTGTTGACCAGAGTATTAGGTCATAGCTGATCCAAGTCGGCGAAGGAGGGGCGTCTTCATGGGATGATGTTGGATGTCATATTGGTGTGTCGACAAGGGTCTTGTAAAGGGCGTACCGCCCCCCAATTGAATGCTGGAATTTGCAGGAAGGCTTCGTGTTCTAATCACGTGAGGCCTCTATCAATAATCCACCTACATCTCAGTCTACTATCTAAAGTCCTTCCAGATGCGAAAACAAAGCATTTAGGGAGCTGGTTACATCTGGTGTGCAACCGAAGTCAGCCTGAAGTGACTCGGTACTATCAATCTTGTACGAAGTAGCCTCCTCCACACTCTTTGCAAGGTCACAGTCAGTTGTTTATTGGGATCAGACAGCGGAAATGAAACGTCGGTACGGCCTTTCGTTCCCTGTCGTTCAAACCGTACCTTGAAGAAGGAACGCTGGCCCGACCCTCTGTCGAGGCTCAAGAATGCCGAGAGCACTGCTGAAGCTTACCACAGACATCCGAGGACCATCTTTACCTTGTTGCAGCATGGCCACCTTGCTTGTCTGTTCGCCACTATTTGGGATATATCCACTGTGGTCCGAGTCAGACACTTTACCAAGTGGGTGCTAGAACTTCTTTCACTGATGGGTGTATCGTTGTATTCTGATGTCTTCTCTAGTTCAGCCAACCTTTCTGTACCACGCTAAGCGATCCCACAGGGAACCCATGTGTTTTTGACAACTGGGCGACCGTACTACGGAAGCATCCAAAGTACACCCGGCGACAGTTTCCTCCGTTCATTTAAGTACTGCGCAGCAACTTGACTCAGGTCCGATGTTCTTCGAGCGGTGTTTCGGACATATGGAGCTATGCACTGTATTCCATCGTACCAAAATGTGGAGACTCGCTTATCATATCTCTGGCGCCTCCGCTCAATGTGGGATGCCGATTCGGTCATCGCAGCGCGCTCGCCCTCTCGACGCACCAACACGAAACCCCGATCGAGACGCCGACTATCCGAAGCTAATATACACAACTGATATGCGGTCATTTTCGTCTATATACGCATCCTATACACCGTATTCATAGGAAAAAAAGCTATGTTTGTGGCAACGAGAGTTGGGCTTGGATCAAATAGCCGTGATGAACAGCTGGTACGGCTCTTTGTCCTCCCCGCGGGACTTCCTCTCCCGTCGCTCAGCCCGCCTTGCCCGTCTTTCCTGGCGTCTCTCATGCTTCGCCGCGCGACGACTCTGCTTGTCAAAGCCATGGCCATGTCGGCGGTCGTCCTCGGAGGAGGACGAATCGTCGTCGTCCGGGCCGCGCTGGCGCAGTCCGTAGGCCATGCGTTGCTGGTTAGGGTCGCCAACGGGCGCAAGGCCGACTTTACCGCTCAGACGCTCAGAAGCCTGGCAGAGCACGACTTCCATTCGTCTTGGTCCGAAGAAGTACTGCAACGCGAGCGTGAGCGACAGCAGGGTAGGGGAGAGGGGAAGATACAAACGTGGTTCCAGTGGTCCACGAGATCGCCCGCGGCCTGTCGATTCTTGTACTTCATCCTTTTCTCAATCATAAAGCTCGCCATGAACCCGGCTGGAAAGGGCCGATCGATCAGATGATCATCGGGAGCAGGGGTATGAAGGAACACGTACTAACGAGACTCATGCCCGTGACCATCGGGATGACGTTGGACTTGATGCGCTGTGCGGTGGAAAGCGAGCCTGCCTTTTTGACGTCCGCCAAAAACCTGAGTGAGCAAACGAACAGGATCGCTCGGTCAGCGTCTCGCCTCTTCCAAGAAACAGACACATGCCGTTTCCAGTCCTCCTCGGCCACGTCGTGCGTTGCAAACGGGTGTGGATTGAGCGCGCATGGAGGAGGCAACTCTGGGAAGCCATTACCCAGACTGCTGCCGTTCGAGATGAGACACATGGGCGGGAAGGCCGGGTAAGGGAGGTGAGGCGGCGCGGGGCGATGCCACATCGGTGGGGAACCCTTATTGCCAAAGAAAGAGCCCAATGACATTGCGCTGCCACCCTGGCCATCCTCGCTCCCAACTGGGACAGAGGAGGAGGAAGAAAACGAAGGGCCCGCTGCGGCGGAGTCATAAGGGTTGGGTGGGACCGGGCTCCTGTGATCGTACGCCGATCTAGCCTGATCAGGGTGCGTCTGGGCGTACCCATAGTCGGGCGGTGGTCCTTGGGGTGGGTAATACCCTTGAGGCGACGGGTACTGCGGCTGGGACGGGGTGACGTAGCCGGCACTCTGCCCGGGAGCGCCGTCGCGAGAGGTGTACGGGTATGGGTTCTGGCCGGGCGGGGGGTATCCAGGGGCGGGGTACGAGCCCTGCTGGCCGGGGTATAACCAGTCTGAGCGAGAGCCTTTATCGTCGGGGTATTGGGACATGAGAATGGATGTGATTGCGGTCGAGGGGGGAGGGCAACGTTGCGCGTTCATCGGACGGCGTTGGAGGGTATTATATACGTACCGCCATATTGCTTGTTACGTCGATAAGGATCCCGTAAAGGGCGTACCGCCCCAAGTAGGCAGTGCTGCGGAGGCATCTACGGCAGGGCGATGCATGGGAAATCAGATGGAATGGCTTCCGAGACAAAAAGGACAACAGATGGACAAGATCAATGTTTGCGTGATGGAACTCGAGGCGAAAGCGGTGATGGGAGGCTGTACGGGAGAGACGGCATGCCCGGGGTAGTCCATGTCAATCTAATGCGGGGTCCCGAAGGGAAATGAACACGTGGAGAACGATATCAGACAGGGTGCAACTGGTCGCAGTAGCAACAAAACGCGCAGCGTGAGACGGTATCGTAGATTGCATACAAGGGGTACGTCTGGGGTGAAGCATGTATGATGTGATCAAAAAGAAGCCATTTCATTTATACAGATGAATGTGGTGCAGGGCATGCATGGGAATATTGACGTGTAATGGAATAGATGCAACTTGTGGACATGCAAGAACGTCTGGCGGGCGGGTCAACAGATACCCACGTGAATGCAGACGGGCATACCGGCGTGAAGAGTGATTGGCCTCTAGTCAGGCCCTCGAAAACGACCCAAGAAAACGGAAAAGCCAGAGACATACTGGAGGGAATCGTGACGCAGGTCTACGGCTGGAGAGAGAGGGGAACTCACGTTGGTTGGCAAGCATCCAACAATAGAGTGAGAAGGAGCGAAACACCTGGGATGGGCGGATCACGTTTTTCTCTCGCTGGAGCTAACGGTTGCGAGTTGAGTTGGTAAGCATGAATGGTCAGTGGATCGTGAAGAAGAGAGGACAGGGACGGATGTGCAACTTGCCGTTCCCTTCATGGATCGTAAGCAGAGGCACTCACAACCGGTGGACGCGGAGTACGCTCCGCCGAGAGAGGCGACGCGGGATGGTCGTCGACAGTGGGACGAGCAAACGACCCGATGGGGAGCGAAGCAGCTTGCTTGACGGGGACGATCTCTGACAGGCCGAGAGGCGGATGGTCCGACTTGGGTGCATGTCGCGGGGCAGTGTCCGTCAAGGCGAGGGGCAACCGAGCGGGCCTTGGTGGACGTGCGATTTCGTCGCCGAGGTCACTTTTATCGCTTGGTTCTTCGGAAGAGGACTGGTGGTGGACGCCGAGGATGCGGCTTCGCCTCTTTACGAGGCCGGGGGGGACGGGGGGCTCGCGTGCGTTTGCGGGCCGTAGTTTGGGGTGTGTCTTGAACTTGCCGAGCGGGGGTTGCGTGAGCGGGAAGGACTTGGAGACGTGGATGGGCCAGGGAGGCAACTGGGCGTGGGAATGGGAAGTGGTCGAGGACGATAGCGGCAAGAAGGGGTCTGTCGGGGAGCCCTGGGCCTTGGGGAAGGGATACTCGAAACGCTGGGTGCCGAGATCAAAGGGGGTGCCCATGATCTGGAGAAAAGACATGAGCGGGGAGGGGAGGGGAGGGGAGGGGAGAGACGGACCTCGCTGGAGGAGCTGCCGGTGGAGATGCTGAGGCCCGAGTCGGAGTGGGGCGTGTTGGAGGGGCGCGGGGGAGGGTCCTGGTGGGTGTGCTTGGGAGAGGGCATTTGCTGCGCTGTCGAGCCCGGTTCATTTACGAATCCGTCCGGGTCAGCCGTCCCACCTGCAGCTCTGCTTCTCCCCCCATGGCACAGCCGGGTTTCTTCGCCGCGCTCTGGTGCGCCCTCGTCCGCTTCCTCGCCCGTCTCTTCCACACGTCGCCCAACCCGTCCCCGCTCCCGACCCCGGCCACCGCGCAGGCACCCTCTTCCGCCCTCCTCCGCCTCACCCGCCAGCGGAGGCACCCCAAACGCGCAGTGGCCTCCCCTGTTGCCTCCGCACGCACGACCTCGGCCTCCCCTCAGCACATCTTCCACCCTCCCGCAAGCCCCCTCCCGACCATATCCCTGTCGGGCATCTTCGCCTCTCCCCCCCTCTTCGCGTCCTCCTGCCTCGCGTCCGAAATCGAGATCGGCCGCCTTGCTCTCGCCAGCCCGTCCGATCACGTCCCGTCTTTCTCCCCCCCTCCATCGCCGCGCACCCCGTCCCCTCTTCGGTCTTCCCACGCCCTCTCGAGCCCGTCCGCCACACCCAAGACGCCGTCCTCTGCGGTCATGGTTCGACTTGATCGCAGCGCGTTCTCTCCGACTGCCATGTCCGACGGAAGTCTCCAAGTCATTTCCCTCGCCGATCCCCATCCATGTGTGGGCTCTCCTGTCAAGCTCCCCGCCCTTGGCCGTCTCCCTTCCCCTTGGAGCCCGATCGGGAAGACCCACGACGACGACGTCTGGATGTCTGTGGACGGCTTCCTCGTGAACGCTGCCGGCCCAGTTCACGATATTCTCCCTCGATCTCAAGATGACTCCCCAGCTCTCAGGGTTGCCGTCTTCTCTCCCGCGACTGTTTCGAGAATTTCCTCTGCTTCTCTCTACTCGTCTCCCTCGACTCTGGATGCTCTCGGCATCTCCGTCTTTGTCAACCTCGACGACGTCGGACAGCACAGCCAAGGCAAGAACGCCAACACAACCGATGACCCGACCTCCGTTTCCGTGCCCAACAATGCCCGTGACGAAAACCTCGTCACACAGCAACCGCAGACCCCTCGTGTGCGACGGGGAACGCTTCCCTCCACCACGCGCCCCGATATGCTTACTCACAGTGCTCAGCCCGCCAAGCGTTTCTCAACCCCTCTCACCGGACCAGACAATGTCGAGCCACGCCACCTACGCAGTGCCAGTTCCATTTCTTCCATGGCGTACGAACTCCGATTGGGATTGTTTGCGGACGAGAAAAGCATGACAGCGATTGAGAATATCATTTCGTTGCTCGATCAAGCTAGTCCGGAATCTACACCACAGCACGACAACCCGATGCAGCCCATGGCGACCGTTTGATTGAACTTGGGTACTGGTCATCACCTGTTCCGTTTCTTAGACACCCTGTTCCTCTTAGTCTGTATGTCGTGCTCGTCCGTTGAAGCAATCGGCCATTTGAGTACCCCCGAATCCGAGATCGCAACGCTCGTTCCCTGAATGTCAGGGTCCGCTTCGCTGACCACGCATGCTCGTCTAAACCGCGTTCAAGCGACAGATCGGTGGAGCCGACTCGATTGGTGCCACCATCGTTGCCATTCAGGGTCCAGCAAACGATCCACGCACCCCACATCCACCACGCCCACACCGCAACGCGTTTTCTATGAAGAAACAAGCCCTCGATCGCATCAGTACGGGATCACTGCGCACTAGTTGGGAACAGCCCTTTTCTGAAAAGGTGCTCGGCCATTTTATACCACACGTCCTAAACACACGGCATCATTCAGGTGACCCACCATGCCCTACCTCATGTCCCGCAAGTTTGCGCTCGCCACAGCTCGATTCTGGCGCCGCAGTTCCGTTCGCGTCCCGGTGGTCAAAATGAAGCCGCAGGGCTGACGGGGAGGATCCTGCCCTACGTTATCTGGACCTTGCCGCATCTCGGTCATATCGCGCGTCTCTTCAAGCCCTAGGGCCGCCCACACGCCGCCCACATCGGACGATGGTCATTAACGTAACGTGTTCCGGAGAGGGAGCGGTCCACATTCGCGGCCCAAGGCAGTCGCGTCACGTAACGCCCACCCACCGGCTTGCACCTTATCGCGAACCCTTTTAGGGCAGTAGCATGTTATACAACGGTGTTTGGGGCGTATCACTCACGAGTCGTGTTGTGATCCCCGAGTGGATGTGTGATAGGCTGAGATGCCGCGTCAACGACGCCAGCGTGCCTGTGTTTGACCGGATCATGCTTGTCACGACTCGCTTTGGCCTAAAGCGGCGAGAAGGCAGACGTGGGTGCATTTTCAACACCTTCAAGGCAGATCTCTCACGGAGCCGTTAAGACGTTCAAGAAGTCGGTGTTGTGATGGCATGACAGGGAAGGTAGCTTCGACTCGACCTGACTCGTGTGCGGTCGAACCAGCGCGCGTTGTCGTACCGTGACAGAGACACGAATCGGCCGTGGTCCGGTGGTCCGGTGTCGTGGAACGCGTCTTGTTTCCGCACAAATCTAAATGTCGGCTGTGGTGCCTGCGTAGTTGCTCTGCGTCTACAACTGACCGCAGCCACAAGGGTACCGCCAGGTCTTGTTTTTAAATCTCACCCACAAATCTTGACATTCAGGCCATGCGCTCGACGTGAGTAAAACGAGCCTCGAAAAACAGCGGAACCGCCGAGAAGTTGATCCAGGTGCTGCATCGGAAGTGACCCAGGGTCAGCACTAGCGTGTGTGCGTGTATGCCCGAATGAACCGTGTGTGTTGAATTCGTGGAGCGAATATGATACTCTGGCGTGAGAGCTCTATTGTGGCATATCTACTCGATGTTTCGTTCACTGTTCTGAAGTCTGATCGTTGGATACCATACACATCACTGGGGAGATGAGAACGGTTTCTTGTTGCTATCACGACCCTCCCACTCACCGCCCTGGTTGACCAATTCGGGTATGAGTGATCCAAGTTCGACCATCCGCAACGGAGAACGAGTCCGAATCTCCGTTCTTCACCATGTTATCGGGCGAAGCTGAGCTCTGGATCTTCCTCGCTTATTGTCTTCACGGCAGTATACGCATACTTGACCCAGGCCGCACGTCAAGAAAACCAAGGGCCGTGGTGAGGGCTTTTGATCGGTTGAGTATCGCCTACTTTTCACGAAAACAGTGGTGCACGTCATGTGCCAGTTCTTTGGAAGCGGCCCATTTCCACCAGAATGGCGTAGTAACCAAATTCCGCCGAGGGACAGAGTTTACCTTTTCACGAGTCGACATCGCTTCGAACCTCCCGACTTGAGCTTGCTTTGCTGATGCTTGATATTTTTCGGGAGATCCATTGATTGACTGGTGGGGTCTACAGAGGTCTTGCGCCGATCGTCAACGGTATACGGGCGTACGTGCTTCTGACACAACTTTGAGCCATTTATAATACGTTCACCGAACCCCTGCCTTTTGTCACGAAACGGAGGAAGTTGGGCTCTCATTCCTGTTTTATTTCCCGAGGTCATCATTCGATGCCACTGAATCCAAATGCAGAGACGGGCGCAAAAGGGGACATCACCTTTGCTGGGTCAGAGCTCCCATCCGAATTCAATACGAAGGTGGCAGATATCTGCTCGAGGGTCGCACGCTTTGCGACAAAGATCGCACACAACGACTCGGGTTGTGGGACGATACTGCCAAAGTGCCACCGTAATAAATTCCACCAAGCAACAGACTTGGCCGGTCTCAAACCCTCCCCGCCATAGAAGCGCGCCATGTCGAACTTTGGCACGGACCACGAGGAAGCGAGATGAGCACCCGTGTGCTTTCATGCCCGACTTTACTTGGGTAAGATGTTGTTCTGCGCAAGTATTCAACCTTGAATGTGGCCGATCAATCTACGCCTGGTGTTAGTGCGTGGACTATCAATCCACTTAGATGTAGCGTGTGAGCGACGGTCCATCAGATTCGCAAAATGCAGTGTCCACCTTGCTCAGTCTGAGGAGTTATGTTGTGGCAGGCAAACTGTTAAAAAAAAACACCCCAGGAGATAGGAGCCTGCGTAGCAACGGAAGTCGGGTCGGGCCGAGAATAATATTTATTGAGCCCGAGGGGTCGAAGGGCTCCCCAGACGCACAGACCACCTCTCTTGCACTCGGTCTACCATGTTCGCAGCACTTTTGTAGGTATATTTTCATGGTGCATCGTCCCGTACTCAAAAGTCACTAGCAACAACTCCACTGTCAATTCAAAGGCACCCAACTTTCACCCCGTCTCGGGCTTCGAGCCGAAGACTTCTGCGTCTGACCTGGTTGGCGATCTTCTGCCAAGCGACCTGGAGTGGACATGCTCTGGCGGCTTCGTGACAGAGACTCAGGTGTTTTACCATTTCCTTGAGGACGACACCATGCTCATGTGCCAAGTTATCCACTCCTCCATCGGGTGCGTCCTTTTTGTTGCGCATGTGACTTCTTTCGGAATGGCCGATGCCCAAGGGGTAACTCTACAGCATGTGGTACCCAACGATCCAGTTCACGTGCAAGATGTACAACCCCCAGACCAAAAAGACCACCTGGCGCTCGATCAACGTAACCAATTTTGTAACACCACCCCCAGGTCTGGACAAGCGCTCATGCAAGGCGGACCAATTCTCCATCACATGTAAACCCTCCACGGACCCGGCCTACGCAGAAAAGTATGTCATTCGTGCCAACCTGTCCGACGACCTTCAGCTGTCGCTCGACGTCGCTCGTCCGGTCTTGGTCGCCGGATTCAAAGTCGGCCAAGGCCCGAAAGGCGGGTTCTCCTACTTTGGCCCGGACGTGAACAAGCCCGAGGGCTATGTCGTCCACCGTTTCTGGCCACACACCCTCGCGACCGGCCATCTCGTCCAGAACGGCCGGGCGACCGCGCTCAGCGGTGTCGGCATGTTCGTCCATGCCATCCAGGGCATGCGCCCCAACCTTGTCGCCTCCCGGTGGAACTTTGCCAACTTTCAGAGCCGCGCGCACGGGGGCGTGTCCGCCGTGCAGATGGAGTTCACCACGCTCGACACACACGGACGGTACGGCGCCGGCTCAGGCGGGGTGACTGTCAACATTGGCTCGCTCGTGCTCGGCGGTAAGCTCGCCGTCGTCACGGCGGAGACCAGGTGGCCCGACGAAGTTCCAGAAGAGTCGGCGCCCGTCATCTCACGTGCGACACACGTGGACCCGGTGCTGGATGCTGAGACGGGCTACCGGAAGCCGAGCGCGCTTGATTATCGGTGGGCGGGACCATCGATTGTGAGCGTGCCACAGGGCACCATCTCCGCATCGCTCTACGTCGATGTGGGTTCGCTCGCCCAGCCAAACGGGTTGATAGAAAAGGTGGACGTGTTGGCGGAGATACCTTATGTGATCAAGACGATGGTCAACTATGTCGCGGGAACCAAACCGTATATCTACCAGGTTCGCTTCATGATCCGGTTTACAGTGATGAGCGACTGATATAGTTCCGTTCGCCAGTGGCAAAATGGAGCAAAGTTGGTCGTGCGTGGCCAAGACAATGTCATTCCTGGATTAGTAGACGGACTAGAAATTGACGGACTTCTCTTCAACGAAGCTTCCTTCATTTCCTAAGGGTAACTGAGGAACATTTCCAGATCGTTTGGGGTCGTGACATCTACTCGTACATCTATCACTGCTACAGCGTAGGAAGTGTCAGCCGGCAGAATACATAATTGTCTTGTAGAATCACTCAAGGTCAGAAAGAGATTGAGTACAGAAGGGGGAAAAGAATTGAACCCAAGGTTTGATAGCAAACCAGCTGGCGGTGATTTGTGACTGTCTCATACACATTCACGAATCGTCTTCGCTCGATCGTCGGAACGGGCAATGAACCAGCAGGGAAACTCCACCGGCCGCCTGAAACAGGTGGCGGTACAGTCAGCATTTTGCAATGGAAGAATCAGTGATCACGTACACCGCAAGGCCGGTCGTGAACTGTTTCTTCACATTGATCTCGTTTCCGTCCGCATCCCTCGCCTTGGTGATGCGGAAAGCCGCAAGAACGGAAACCGCGGCCACCCAAACAAACGCTTCAGACGCAAACCGTCCGGGACCTGACAATGGGAACCGTATGAGACGAAGGAAAAAGAGATGAAGCACAAATCATTCACAAATCCGTCGACCAAGTCCAAAGATGGGGTTCGCAGACATTGGTGGACCGTCCCTAAGTTTGCCCTCTTCCGTCAGGTACCTCTCGGGCTTGAATGCATCGACGTCGGAAAACTTGGTTTCGTCTCGGCCTATCGCCCTACCAATGACCAGGTTATCGCAAACGGAAATGAACGAGGAAGCAAGTGTCTTCACCAAACATTTATCATGACGAGAGCACCTAGAGATAGCCGGATCAGTCAGTCACACGCATTCGGATCCTATTGACAAGCACCTTTGGGGACGTAATAACCCTCATATACGTCTTCACCGGAAGTTGCATGGGGTATGCCTAGAGTATAGTTAGGTGCTAAGACAAATGAAGGAATCCCTTGATACTTGCCAAGTGGGACAACCGGATTCCACCTGACGAGCTCCCGGAGGATGGCGTCGATATATGGGAGCGAGGCTCTATCATTGAAGTCGGGGAGTCTACCGTTTCCAATGACAGAATCGATCTCCGCTTGAGCTCTAGCCTGTACCTCGGGGTACAAGAGCATGGCAAGAATGAATGCATGCAGCGTGGAAGAACTCTGGTCCGAACGGTTCCAAATAAGTCAGGGTGATAACGACATTTGATTAATCCCACACCGTCTCGAACCCGGCTATATATCGTATGACCCGTATTCAAATTTGCTTCGGAATTTAATGCCGAGGAAACGAATACTAACCAATGAACATGGTTGCAGCTGTGGCTTTAATGGCGTATTCTTGTTTGCTGTAATCTTCCTTTTTGTCTAACTGTGCTAAACAGTCTGCTACCATGGACGGGGGTGCGTTGCCAGTCATCTATCATCGGAGTTAACAACGTGCCACATACCCGAGCGTATCATGTCACACCATTTGGTCTTTGACCCAGTTGAATGGGGCATCCAGCACCTGTGCTGCAAGCTTCCTAGCATGATATGCATCGGAGAATATACCTGTCCCTGGGAACCATTTGGGAAGCTTCTCAACTGAGCGCAAATATGAAACACGGTCGTATGCAAGATGTATACAACATACGGAAGGGGAAGGCGGTAATGATGGCACTCCGTTCGGGGGAGAGCACCTTTGCCAAAATGTTGACTAGTGACATCACTGTCCTGACCATGGGGTCGTCCCTGGCCTGCATTTCATAGCCATATGCGAGGGCCATGACATTCGAGGCGACGTAACTAGGGGTGTCGATCTCAGGGCAAGCGACAAGGAGCGCACAAAAGTTATCTAACCTCTTGATATGCAATTCGAAATCTCCTGGAGCGTCCAGCAAGTTCGTCAAAAGCGTACGTGCCCTCGTCAAGTACACCTGTCGGGTACGACTTTCGGCCTCCGCACGGAAAGCGTGCTGGAACAGTTTCCTGTGGAGCCTCCACTCATCGCCATAGGGTAACATAACTGTACTAAAGCTCATGCCACATCTTCACATCGAATGTCAGCACTATAGTAACAAGAACAAAAGAGTTCACTGTACAGCGTGTGCGCTGCGATCTCTGGGCGATCAGAGTACAATGCTGAGCGCTGATCGAGCAACGCCCGTGCCGCCTTCTCTGAGTTCAATATAATAAAGTTCTGACCAAGGAGGTTCACGTGTAATAGATCACCTGCAGCAATTGAGCATAATGGCAGGCGTCTCAGAGATCCAACCCACCATACTTCTCCTTCCATTCAGTGTAACTCAACCAGGGTTCGGCGGTATTCATCTGGAAGATATTTCCGACCAGCGGAATTGGTTTCGGACCCGGGGGGAATGGCAGGCCCCCGGGGTTTGTCTTTCTGTTGAAGACAAACATCCACAGTAGAACTACACATAATACAATGGCACCCGAGAAAACCAAGGATTGACGGACCGTCGGGTTGATATCTTCAACGTAGACGGCCGTGAACGGCACAAGGGAACCAATCGCGAACGAAGGGGTGATCATCCTGAACGTTCCTTCGACTCGCTTGGGTGGGAGGGGCTCGGACTTTCCTTGTCACCCAAGTGTCTGTTTTTATCTGCGAAATGGCGGACCAACCAAATGATGCATGGTGTTCGTTATGTCAGCAGCCAAGATGTGAGACGGGTGCCCACACTCGGTTTGTTTTGGACTGGCTTCTTTGGTCGAGCTTCGTGTGGGTAGGCCGACCGAATGCGCGGCGTCTAAAACTCAAACGAACTAATCTTTTCGGGGGGTTTTCTGTGGGTATGCATGATGCCACGCACGCCCAGAGATGGTTAAGTTTGATTTCCGTGAGTGTGTCTGCCACGGCCCATTCAATCTGGATCGCCTACACTTCATTAAGCCAACGTTAGCAGAGGAACCATCGACAGGCTGGTATTGAAAGGGTGTACTAACCCGGAATGGACCCGAACTAGAGCCTTCGATGCGGCTGGTTATCCACAACTGAGACGATCTCGTGAGAATTTAAATTGACTACTGCCAGCTGCAGACAGAATCTCAATCCGAGTGTTTGAAATGACCAGCATTAGCAAGTGCAAGTGTCAATGTCGCTGCGATAGGCTTGTGACTTATGTCAACAGTCCGCCACGTGTATTATCATATGCAGCCGGCACGACAGACGGACAGAGGCGGCTGCTCTATCGGGTTAGTGAATCTTCCATTGAGCATTCATGATCATTGCCATCGAAAATCAGACGTACAAAGCACCAACTTATTGACGAAGTGATATGCAATTCTTGTCCTTTTCTTGCCTAGCTTGACATGTTACTACCAGCGTTACTGGCAATGTTGTCTTGTTCGCTTGTTATTCGGTTGCTCGCTCGGGATCCGACGCAGAAGCGCGTCAGGCAACCGTTTCAATTACGGCTTTTGGATGGCGATGTGGTCCGAGATGCGGCTCGGCTCACATGCTGCATGACTGAGCCAGGTCGGGAGGGTTGAAACGGTCACCATTTAAATGTCGCGGAAAATTAACCCAAACATGTCTCATTAGGCCACGCTAGCGTGATCATCACGTGTACATCACCTGAAGATTCCTCGACCAGTAAAAACTAGACTCCGAGTGGCTCAGGACATTTAGTCTCGGCCGAGTAGCAACAGAAATGTTAGCCTCTTGGCACTTCCTGCAAATAACCCAGAAGGTTGCCGCGAGAACTTGTGGTTGAGGATGAAAATCTGTGAGGAGCCAAAGATACCTATGCTCAGTTGCAGCGTGACCAGTGTTATTTTGAATAGCAACTTATATCGGTAGTACTGCTGTGTTTGAGCCCACTGAGCTTCCAGGCTGCTGAACTTCGGGTGACGCGCCAACCCATAAGTTCGGGCCGCAGTAACGGATGCAGCGCGGTGGTAATACTACTGATGAGATGATAGGGCCCATCGGGCCAGAGGGTGTATGACTCGAGGGGTTCGTGGTGCGTCCTGAGATTGGCGAGCATGTGAACCTGTACTGTAAGAAAGGGCGGTGGCTGGTCCGTGGCCCCGCTTTCCTTCCGTACGTCACTTTCTGGGAGCACAGAAAGGATACCCTTTCGTCGGGGGGAGTGCCTGGGCCTGGCAGCCGAGTCACAGCCACCTCCGTAGCTGGGTGAATCAGATGCGATTTTTTGACGGAACCGCGAGCTCAAGTTAGGCGCTGGCCCACTCTGCTCTGACATGCAACCATGCTGCGTGCTCCTCTACGAGCATCCTTGGCCTGTCTTCAACCCTCCTTCAGCCTCGCCAAAAGACATGCCACGGCTCTCTCCAGGCACACCCATCGCTCCCCTTCCGTACACCACCACCTTCTCCTGACACAACCGGGTCTGTCGCGAACTCGGGAAGCGCTACCCACGTATGTCAATGTCGCCTCGTTTCACTCCACCCCACGGAACCAGGGCCTCCCGGGTGCTTTCATACCGGTCCTTCTCGGAGCCTTCAAGGTA